>APFE030574256.1:0-10863 GCA_000404065.3 Pinus taeda | reverse complement strand
AAACAATGCGGTAAGCTTGTTTCCAAAACCAGGAAATTTGTTTTCCTGATGATACGCCCTCAAGGAAAGAAGAAGACGGTGGCCACGGCCTCCAAACAGGGCCCCTCCGCACGAAAACTACAGATGGACAAGGTCATGGAGGAATACGAGGACATCTTCACCTCCCCCGCAGGGGTTCCTCTGCATTGTCAGGTCAAGCACTCCATCGATCTGACCCTAGGTGCGCCGCTACCCAATGGACCAATTTATCAATGCTCCGTTCTGGAGAACGATGAAATTAAGAGGCAGATTCAGGAGCTCCTGCAGAAAGGTCACATCCGTCCGAGTTCATCGCCTTGTGGGAGCCCGATCGTGTTGGTACGGAAGAAGGATGGGACTTGGAGACTCTGCATTGACTATCGAGCATTGAACAAGATCACTGTCCGTAATAGGTACCCCATCCCGCGGATTGATGACCTCTTGGACCAACTAAAGGGGGCGAAATATTTCAGCAAGATCGATCTAAAGTCAGGATATCACCAGGTACCAATTGAACCCTCTGATGTGTGGAAGACTACCTTCAAAGACAAGGAGGGCCTTTTCGAATGGTTGGTTATGCCTTTCGGATTGATGACTGCTCCTGCAACCTTCATGAGGCCAATGGATGACATCTTGCGTCCATTCACCAACTCATTTGTAGTGGTATACTTATATGACATTCTGATCTTCAGCCAGAGTTGGGAAGAGCACCTCCACCACATCTGATAGGTTCTCCAAACACTGTGGCAACACAAGCTATGTGTCAATTTGGAGAAATGCATTTTCGGCATGACCCAGGTTCAGTATCTAGGATACATTATTGATGAACACGGGTTGCATGTGGATCCAATGAATATCCAAGTCATTTGGGATTGGCCATCTCCAACCACTCTGACAGAGCTCTACAGTTTTCTAGGTCTTTCCAACTTCTACCGCAGGTTCGTGTTGGGGTTTTCTCATATCACTTGGCCCTTTAGTTAAGTCACCAAGGGAGTGAAAGAAAAATTCTTTTGGTCTGAATCTCAACAGAAGGAATTCATAAATTTGAAAGATTGCCTCTGCACAGCACTAGTGCTCACGTTACCAGATTTACAACAACCATTTGAGGTACAGACGGATGCCTCTGACTATGCTATTGGGGCAATCCTTACTCAACATGGGCATCCAGTGGCATATCACAGTGAAACACTTTCAGACACAGTCCAGAAGTATCCCACTTATGATAAGGAGATGTATTCCATTGTGCAGGCCTATCGAAAATGGAAGCATTACATTTTGCGGAAGGAAACGGTCATCCACACAGACCACCGACCCCTGCAGTTCATACAAACCCAAGGGAAATTGCAGAATGATCGCCATCATACGTGGTCTACATACCTGCAACAGTTCCACTTGAATATCAAGTATAAGAAGGGTAGCATCAATAATGTTGCAGACTGCCTCAATCGACCACCGATCATGGCGTTAATAACTGTGCTCAACTCTTGTGGGCATGAGACTTCTAATTGGCCACTTCTCTACAAAAGCAACCCAGAATTCGACCACACATACCAGACACTCTAGGAGGGTCGGCATGTTCCAGATTTTCACCTCCAGAATGCCTTGTTATGCCACCTGGGTCACCTTTGTGTTCCTTCAAGCGAGCGTGCCAAGATGATTTGGGAAGCACACTATAGTCGAGTTGCTGGGCATTTCGAGGTCGAGAAAACGGTGGCAGTACTGCAAAAGTATTTCTATTAGCCAAATCTTCGACAAGATGTTGGGAAGTACATCAGATCATGTACTGCCTGTGCTATTGCCAAACCAACCATCAAGAAGCAAGGCCTCTATGCCCCGATACCTACCCCTAGTCGACCTAGGGAAATCATCTCCATGGATTACATGTCAGGCCTTCCTTCCACTAAGCATGGAAATGACTGTGTTTTTGTGGTCGTCGACAGTTTCTCGAAGATGGCCATTATGGCAGCCTGCAAGAAGAATATCACAGCAGAAGCCACTGCTAAACTCTTCTTTGAACGAGTGTGGGTACACTATGGGATCCCACAGTCTATCATCTCAGATTGAGACAATCGGATCCTCAGTACATTTTGGTCCAGTCTCTGGTCAATGCTGGACACCAAACTCAATAAGTCCACAACCTTTCATCCTCAAATTGATGGCGAGATAGAGGTTGTCAATAGGATAATTGTGCACATTCTACACATGTACAACTCAAAGCATCCACGCACATGGGACGAGAGCCTCCCCTATGTTCAGCACAGCTACAACCGAGCTCTTCATAGCTCGACTGACCACAGCCCTTTTCAGGTGGGCTTGGGATTCCAGCCACTATTCCCCATTGATGTGGTCATGCCACTTGCAGCTACTCACATAGATTCGGATCATGTCCAGTTCAAAATAGACAAGGCAACCAGCTTCATTGAGCACATCCAACATATTCGCTAGTAGGTCCATGAAAATCTGGAGAAATCAAATGCCAAGTACAAGCAACGACATGATCAGCATCGGGTACCACACAAGTTTCAGGTGGGCGACAAAGTCTAGTTGCATTTGCAAAAGGAACGCCTTACTGGAGCCTATCAGAAACTGAGACCACTCCGATGTGGTCCTTACACCATTACTAAGGATGTGGGGGACAATGCATTTGAGCTCAACATTCCTCCATTCCTTGGCCTGCACCCAGTGTTCAATGTGGACCACCTTCGGCCATACTTTCCACCATTACTAGACACATCTGACATTGCAGAACAACTTACACCCACAGAATTAAATCCAGATTGCATGGAACAAGCTACAAATGATCGGATCATGGACACACAGATCAAGAACACTCGCCAACAGAATATCCTACTATATCGAGTTGTCAAAGTAGGCCAACTCCTTTCACCAAGGAAAGTGGCTCACCAGGGACCAAGTTCAGCAAAAGTTTCCTCATCTCATGGAGGAACTCAACGCAATGGGGACCATTGCTTCCTAAGGGGGGAGGAATGATCCAGGTTGATCTTGGTGGCCACCTGCCAAGTTCACCTGGACCCCCACCATTGATTCTCTCAACATTTTCAGTTTCCTTAATTGTAGCACAACTTACTATTTTTAGCAATTTTTCCGGTCCTAAACTTCCGAAGCCATTTTGAGGCCCTAAACGACGTTTTTTGGGAAATCTGGGGGAAACATGGGTCATGGATGTTATTGTGAATAGTGTCGACTTAGAGTCGCTATTCCCACTAAGACTAGTAGCTATCTTAGAAACAAACAAGTTAAAACTACGTTCGCTTTCTTTTATGAAAAATAGACAAGAGGGGAACAAAGGACACCAACCTTTGTCTTGCGCTTGGTTCCTTGCCTAGTTCCTCTCCTTCTCGATAGATCTTTTCCACTCCTTCTTTGTCTACACAGCTTCAGAGAGCACCTGTGGAATCAAAGCAACATAACACTATCGAAGAACAGAAATCTATAGTCATAAACAACACAGGACCAGATATGTATTGACCACACAAATGCATATATAATCAAACATACAAGAATGTGGAGGAAAACTTGAATAGCTTTATTAATATCAAGAATAGCAAGAGGATTAGAACCAAATGTTCTGACCCAGCATCATCCTCCAGCAAGAAAACCCTTCTTCACCTCAAGTAAAGCATAGATCACCCAACACTATGATGTTACACCAGAAAACCAACAACACTTCTCTACAAGATACGAGATTCCAGCCTCTGGATCTCTATGATGAGGGATCCATATATAGATGATTGTAGGGGGGTGAGTCAGCTTCTAGGATTTTGATTAGTGTCCTCTCTCTGATAGTTCTTGATTCCACTTGGAGATTGATGATCTCTTACTCATCCTTGGGCGAAATCAGAGAGGCAAGTGTCAGAGGGGAAGTTTCTAGAAGATTCTGTGATCCTCCACCTCGCAAACTATCTCTGCCATTTGTCCATTCTCGCCCATCGCACCCCACAGAGTCCATCCAGTATGCATCACACCTTTTACATTGGGAAGGTAGTATGCATCGCACCCTCTGCACTAGGCATTTTGTATGGTCTAGTTTTGACTAGTTCTGAGCAGTTTTCTGTGGAGAACTTTTGGGAGATGATGTAATCAGCTGACCTTGTTCCTTCAGGTAGTGAAGCAAAACTTTTAGGGACTTAGGAGCCCTCAGCTTATGGACATTTATGATTGGGGCTGCAGTGCCCAAAAATGTCTATGGCAATGGACCAATGTTGCCCTTCCCAAAGTGCTCGGATAGATCTTTCTAAAGAGCTATTGTACACGTCAAACAGAGATTGTATGCCAAAGTTACGACCCCGGGAAGTTGATGTACCAATTTACCCAAACGGGGCCCACAGTTTGGTGTTTCATCTTCTTGGGTTAGGTTCTGGAATGTTAAGGGTTTTCCATTGTTTCTCGACAATAAATAGGCCTTTGAGCCTCATTGTAACACAGTTCAGAGGCATGTAGCCACCACATCTCTTCTCAGAGATAAGCTACCATCGCCCTAGCTAGTTTATTTCCATTACTGTTTGTAAGCATATTTCAATATTTTGCATTAATGAAATGAAGTATTATTTTCGCTGCATATCTGTGTTTATGGTTATCTCTGTAATTTGTTGCTTTCCTGTTTAAGTCCGGATCGTTGTTCTAAGGCTCGATTTGGTCCATTATCCTCCTAATAGACTGCTTTCGATCTTGGTAATGATGAACAATAATTTGTAGCATGTATTTCTACACAAATAACACATATTTCAATTCTGTATAATGGACATTATCTCAAAGGATGTTTCTTTTTACACCTAGAACAAAATATACATAATGAAATAGTCTTGACTTTTTTCTTATTCTGCATTTGTAGAATATCTACTTGTTCACTTATATTTCCAAGAATATATGTTTTAATTTTTTTTAGTAAATCACCAAGTTCATCTCTACTTAGCATACCAAATGCTAATTTACTTACCCTTGACATAGTTGGGTCTAGAGGATCACTTCCATAATTTATCATTCCTCATGATATATGCTAATACATAATTCACAGATTTCCTAAAATGAAAGTTGGGATGCCTCCCCTTTACCCATTAGATTTAGGAAAACAATCCATTCATCCCTAATTGTTCAAAACAAAAGGGTTTCTAAAGTATCTAATCCTATTTTATGCAAATTTTCCCTTTTAACATTATAAACAAATCTTTCTATAAAATCCTCAATATTTTCATCCTCTTTTTGGATTATTTTAAAATTTTCTTCTTTAAGACCATGTTTTATGCAATAACCTTTATAGAATTGCATCCCATGCTTTTATAGAATTTTTTCCTATACCATAAACCATTTTAGAGCCCCATATTTTAATTAGGGGGAACAACTTTAATTTTAGATCGTCTTGTAGGTAATCATAACTTCTACAAAGTTATTCAAACTTAAAAAGAAAAGTTTTTGGGTCCTATGTTTGCATACCATGAAAATTTGGAAGTTCAAATGGAGAAATATTCTTCATATTAAAATTTGTATCAGTGTCTTCAATAAGAAATCCATGAGGATATTCTTCCTTATCACTGTCTCCATCTTTTGATTAGTGTCCTCTCTCTGATAGTTCTTGACTCCACTTGGAGATTGATGATCTCTTACTCATCCTTGGGCGAAATCATAGAGGCAAGTGTCAGAGGGGAAGTTTCTGGAAGATTCTATGATCCTCCACCTCGCAAATTGTCTCTGCCATTTGTCCATTATTGCCCATCGCACCCCACAGAGTCTATCCAGTATGCATCACACCTTTTACATTGGGAAGGTAGTATGCATCGCACCCTCTGCACTGGGCATTCTGTATGGTCTAGTTTTGACTAGTTCTGAGCAGTTTTCTGTGGAGAACTTCTGGGAGATGATGTAATCAGCTGACCTTGTTCCTTTAGGTAGTGAAGCAAAACTTTTAGGGACTTAGGAGCCCTCAGCTTATGGACATTTATGATTGGGGCTGCAGTGCCCAAAAATGTCTATGACAATGGAACAATGTTGCCCTTCCCAAAGTGGTAGTGCTCAGATAGATCTTTCTAACGAGCTATTGTACGCGTCAAACAGAGATTGTATGCCAAAGTTACGACCCCGGGAAGTTGATGTACCAATTTACCCAAACAGGGCCCACAGTTTGGTGTTTCATCTTCTTGGATGCTTTTTTCACAAATCGTCCTCAAAATAGGCCACTACAGGTTGTCCTACAGGATGTCCTAATGCTTCCTACAGGATGTCCTAATGCTCCTATAGGATCCCCTGTATTCCTACAGGATCTAGCCGAGAGAAATAAGAGTGATTTGTAAGGTGGTATAGGGCTTAGGGAAGGTGAATGATGGAAGAAATAAGGCAAGGGAGTGGCTATTACTTCTATAGAGCTCAAAACAGAGTTTGTAAGATAGTTAGATTTGCTCAACAAACCTAGAAAGTTGTTCTTATGGAATGATGAATCGGTTGAGGGACTTGGTGGATTTTGGTGATCATGGATGGATGAGGTTAGGCTTGGGTTGCTAGCATGAGATCTTCCTGCACTATTGAAACTCTTGCAATACATACATTACTGGAATTTATCCATCAATCATATCAAACAATGAAGATTTCTAATCAACTTAAGAAAATAGAATCTCATTATTTAGTTGCCTAGTTCATGCATGGAAATACTTGCATAATATTGTGAAACACCATGAGATCTAATACAAAGTTGAAGGTATTAGAAATGAAAATTGAAACCTATTCTTGAAAGCTGGAAAGATGATAGCCTAAGTAGCAGAAAATCCTAAATTCCATAAGAAATCATAATTCTGTCTTTTTGGGGCTGAATAGGAGTTTTTCCTCAAACCATGGTCCTTGAAGGGAGGAGTGAGGCCAAATCCACTTGCTATCAGCCTTTTCAGTATTCCTTTATCTTTCTAAAGCTATTGTTAAAGAAATGCACAAATGGAAGCAAACTAATCAAATTCACCGCTACTTGCATTGAAACAATGCTAAAACCAATTCAATGCTTAATCTATGGAATAACTTAAACATATAAGTACAAGAAGAGGAGCCTTTGTTGTTAGGGCTGGGCCCTAACCCAAGAGCTTTAGACCTATGAGTCAACTCAATGCTGGATCAATGAAATGCTCATTCTCATTATCATGTCAGAAAAATTACATAACAATGTTTTGCCACAAAACTTGAACTCGAAAATGCTTAGTGCTCTTAGATACAAAATCTACATCCTAATAAGGCTCTAGTCCTCCTTATTTATAAAACTGAAGTCTCCAACAACTTCCTTAAATATAGGGAGGCTTGTTTCCCAAACTCAAGATGAACTCGCTCTTAATTGTCACTGGCTCAGCTGCTTGCAACTCCAAGCTAGTGTGATTTGATTGACGAATATTCGAATGAGTGAGGATTTAATGAGGAGGATCTATCTCCTATAATCTATCCTCCTTGACTCATTCAAGTTTCTTCCCTTAATTAGCCAAAATTGCCATGATTTTCTCTCAAAAACCCACAATCAGTGAAAATTAGCCCACTAGACATACATATTAGTTTTACTCATCTCATTAAGCAAAATATAATTAAAACATTTAAGGAATTATGAGAAGAGTTGATTTTAATAAGCTTGGAGGTGTATTAAGGTCCATATAGTTACCCAATGATGAGTCTCATCAAGTACTATGTAAGCATACATCGCCTATAGACATGTGAATGTAATCTTATCTTGATATTCTAGTGCTATTTGAATTTGAGTGTAACCACAGAGCTATCAAGAAAAGAAATATTTCTTTTCTGCTAAAGACTTGATCAATAAAATGACATGAAAAATGGTATTTTGAAGTAAATTTATTTAATTATATGTAATATGTGAAAATTTTCCATTTACCATTATTCTTTGGCATAATAACCAATAGTAGAACCCACTCGCTATCAAAATTTGGAGAATTGAAGTTCACATTCAACAATTTTTTCAATTCTTCTTTTACAATTTACCTCAAATTAGGGTTCATCCTTCTTTGAGGTTTTCTAATAGGTCTTACATTCATTCACACACACGCATATGACTGATGCATGAAAGTATTATGATTAATTCCTTTCATATCTATGTATTCTCATGCAAAATAAGATGAATGTGTTTGCAACATTTTTATCATTTGATCTTTTTGGAATTCCCCTAGGTTAATATTAATGTTTAAATTTTTACTTGGAATAATTTTTATAGGAGTACTGCCAAATTTATCTATAGAATTTAATGGTATCATAGAATGTTGTGATGAAAATACTCTATATACAATTTTCTTAAAAATAGTTTTCCAACATATTCATATGTTAACTTTGTTTTTCAAGATATTGAGAAAAATCATAATTATTTATAAGATTTATTATCTGATTTTCTTGATCATCTTGCTTAAAAGACATTGCTTGTGATATTTTTAGAACAAGCTGTATATCTTGATATTCGTCATCATCATTATTAATCCATTCCTCATTTTCAAATTTAGTAATTTCTTTAGTTGGAGGATACAATGTAAATTTCTTTGTTGAATTGACATTATAAATTTTCATATACAAGATCTACAACTAATAATTGCATTATTCGTGGCTAACTAAGGCCTACCTAATATTAATGGATGACCATTTGGATTGGTTCATAGCGTAAGTACCATAAAATCAACCAGATATTTCCAAAAATCTAGAGATACAAGTATACCTTCTAGTACACTCTTTGGTTTTATGGCAGACCTATCTGCTGATTGTAGCACCTTTGGTGTATATTAAATATTGTTTAATTTTAGTTCACCCATAATACTTTTAGTAATTAAATTTCTTTTTGCCCCAATGTCAATTAACAAATTTTGGATTTCAATTTATTAATATGAATCTTCATGATAGGACTTCATAAATCTAGATATTTTCCTATGTAAGCCTTTCCCAACATGATCTTTTCTAGCTTTCCAATAAGTTGAGCTTTTGTAGGATCTTTTCTTTTTCTTCCTAGAATATTTTTAATCCACAATTTGTTTTTTTTTCCATATATAGGGATGTCTCTTATTTCTTTCAATAAATGAATTTTAATGCAAATATTTCATAACTCATCTAGCATATCATAATATGATAAAATAAATTTATTTTCCACACCTTTATATATTTTTAATCTCTCCAAAAAAATATTATTTTGTGAAGATATAGAAGGTTGTTCTACTCAAGGAATAGGGAGAGTTTGGCTTATTTTCGCGTCATTTATTTTATTAGAAATTTCTTCCACTTTTTGTTCTTCAATGAAAACAAGGGGATATTTTTGTAATACTCTTCCTGATCTAAGATTAATGTCATTTGGATCAAGTGGAGAAATCATGTATGTTTGAAAATTTTGTGCCTTAGCATTGTAAGTGAGCTAACTTACTTTATTATTTTGTTTCAGAAGTGGCTCTATAGGTAATTGAGTGGATCTTTGAGGTGGTTTTATAAGGGGTAATTGGAGAAGTTGACTAGAAGTTAGTTATGGGTGTGGCTAAGGTTGTGGTTGAGATGGATGGTATCGTTGTTGAGATTGATACAAAGGATATTAGGGATATTAAGTATATGATGGATGATACTATGGATTTCTTCCTCCATATGATCCTAATGAACCTGCTTTCCAATATTGATTTTCAAGATGGGTTGGCCAAGGTTGCTAGGGTAATGGTGTATTTAAATTACTTTGGGTTTGTTGTGAATAAGCTTGAAATTGTTGGGTACAATCTTGCATTGTACCTGGTTGTTGGGGCTACCAAGGACTTCTTGGTCCCAAAAAATAGAGTTGTTTGATCCTTGTGGATCTTGGTGGCCACCTGCCAAGTCCACTTGGACACCCACCATTGGTTCTCTCAGCATTTTCAGTTTCCTTAATTGTAGCACAACTTACTATTTTTAGCAATTTTTCGGGTCCTAAACTTTTGGAGCCGTTTTGAGGCCCTAAACGATGTTTTTTTGGAAATCTAGGGGCAACATGGGTCCAGGGATCGATGTTTCCCTTCCCAAAGTGGTAGTGCTCGGATAGATATTTCTAACGAGCTATTGTACGCATCAAATGGAGATCGTATGCCAAAGTTACGACCCCGGGAAGTTGATGTAACAATTTACCCAAACGGGGCCCACAGTTTGGCATTTCATCTTCTAGGGTTAGGTTTTGGAATGTTAAGGGTTTTCCATTGTTTCTCAACAATAAATAGGCCTTAGAGCCTCATTGTAACACAATTCAGAGGCATGTATCCACCACATATCTTCTCAAAGATAAGCTACCATCACCCAAGATGGTTTATTTCCATTACTATTTGTAAGCATATTTCAGTATTTTACATTAATGAAATGAAGTATTATTTCCGCTGCATATCTGTGTTTATGGTTATCTCTGTGTTTATGGTTGCGTTCTTGTTTAAGTCTGGATCAGTGGTATCAGAGTGGTCTACTTTTTCTTTGTTTTTCTTTGCATGTCCCCAATGATGTCGGGATATAAGGAGTTAGGGCTTGAACTGGTCGAACCTTTGCAAGACCAGCCTCGTAAATCCTGACGGCCTCCCATGGTGGATGAGAAGAAAGACGAGGGGGCAGGAGATCCTATCAAAATCCTGCTCAAAGAAGCCCATGAGCGACAACGGAACGCGATGATGGATAGCTTTGCCTAGATGCTTCAGCGGCTACCCAGAAGTGACGCATCGCCTTCCAGCAGCTACTCTGGAAATGCGACACCCTTTAAGGTACAAGTTAATTTTGAAATCCACATATTCGAGGGTCAGATAGACGCAGATGCCGTAGATAAATGGTTAAATCTGCTAGAGGGTTATTTTTCTGTCCATGAATTTTCGAGTCGAGAAAAGATTG
>APFE030574255.1:68341-82106 GCA_000404065.3 Pinus taeda | reverse complement strand
GAAAGGGGTTCCTCACTGGAACAGATGCTCCCAACACAACAGAGTAGTCCTCTCGGCCCGAAAGCAGTCAGAAACAATAGATCTAGGAGATGGTAGTCGGATGCAGTTCAACTGGCTTCAGATTTGGATCACCAATGGACGCGGCCCTCAAATAGCTTTGATACCATGTGGAGGTTTGCCGTTACACCAAAACCCGCGGGTTTTGGTAAACATTACAAGTCAGTAACTAGGATCCCCAGGGTGGAAATTACGGATTCTATGAGGTGGTATACTTTGAGAATTTTTGTGTTTAAATTTGGGTTCCAAATCTTCTTTGTGAATTGTCTAGTTGATTTGTGCTTCTAGAATAAGTCTTGTTGCTTGTTGATAACCCAATCTTTTATTTGCTTCTTTTGTGGCTTCTTTTTGCTTTCCATTCCTTGTTTTCGAAAAGGGCTTGTGATTCTTGGATGAATGAGAGATTTCAGTTCTCTGGAATCTTTCTGATTTTCTGAGTCTTTTGTATCTTTCTGGCCAAATCATTTGAAGTGATTAAGTCTCTTATTTTGGTATAGTCTTTTATCTTTCTGATCATTGGTTACTAGTAGAATTTGAGTCTTTTTCATGTTTTGGGTCTTCAAATTGTTTCTTTTTTTCCTTTTCTGACCTTTTTTGGTTCCTTAGATCTTTAAAAGAAAAAGAAAAACATTTACTTTGTGTTTCTTTTCTTTTGTTTTTTGGCTTTGTAGTCTTTTTGGTTTTTTACAAATGTATGAAATTCTTGTTATAAGGTTAAAAGTCTTTTTTCTTTGAGGAGTGCTTTGTCTTTTGGAGTTTGCTTCTCTTTGCTTGTTGAATTGGCCTTTACCTTAGTGATCACATTTATTTACCTTTAAGTCTTTATTTGAATTTTTCATTTACATACTAGTGTGCATTAGGTTAGATGCATTTTAGATATCCTTTAGTTCTTTTTGTGAGGTTTTGAATGTGTGAGTGCTAAATTGGAAAAATAAAAAGAGTTTTGCTTTATTAAGTTTCTCATAGATCCTTTGTAGAAATCAATTTTCATCGAAGAAAAATAGTTTCATTTTTATGTATCTTAGGGTTTCTATTGATTTATTTTGCATCATAGCACCATCACTTGTACTTATTTTTCCCTATGTCCTAAATAAAAACCAACTAAAATGAGCGTTTAAAATTAAAATGAATGATACTTTTATTTTATTATAGTTACATCAACTAGTCTAGGGCATTTGTCACCTTGGAATAGGTGTGTGGAGAGTAAAATCTCCAAGGCCACTTAAAATGAAAGTATATATGTTTATTAATGAGTGGAAATCCATTGTCATTAAGCTATCTAGGAAAAATCCTCCAACTCACAAGTCAAACATGAGGACGTGTGAAGATAAGGAAAGAGAGATACCCCCTCTCTTACTTGTTAGATCATACACCCAGGACTATTACACACAACTTCTTATCATGAGTTGGTGACCTTAGTTTCCTTTCCTAGGGACCACATAGGTGACTGCGGGGCGGGGGAAGCCGTCCATTGTACCTGAGGCATACATTGCATAAATTTCATAATACTTCTAAAGGGTGCCCTTGCGAAGCTTAAGTACTTGCACTGGCAAAGGCTATTATTTAGAGGTTAGGGTAACTTCTTCTGATACCTTCGCTGATAGGCTTGGGCCCTTATCATCCCAAACTACCTTCAGAAGGTCATTTTATTCACTTTCTTTTATTTTGATGTCTGGTTCTAACCACCTGGAGCAGAAATACTCAGAAGTTGTTTTCTTGTCTCTATATTTAGGACTTTGTAATGGAGTTCTCTTTGCTCTTTATATTTAGTTAGCTTTAGTTGGATTTTGTCTTATCGCTTTTGGACCTTTGATTCTGAGTAACTGACCAACCACTCCACTGGTCTTGAAAGGCTTTTGATCTTTCTCTTGAAATTGTGGAGTTGCCTCCTTAAGGAAAAATGTTTGATTGTGCCTCTCTCTTCCTTGAAAATTCATTTGAGCGTTTTTGTAAGAGAAGGATCTGCGTATAATTTAGGTATGGCCAATGTTCCTATGGATGCCAACCAAGGGACCCCTTCAAAATGGGATCTTTGTGGTTTTCCTTTATTTGGAAATGTTGGTACCCCCTTGATGGCCACTTTGAATATTCCTGGATTGAATGTTGGACTACCAATTTGGTTGTGGTCCACTCCAAATATTCCAAATGTTCTTGAAGCTTCTCAGATGAATGATTTATTTCAAGGGCACCAAATGGGTGTTAATTATTCATCTTCTTCACCAGAGAAATCTAGGCTTCCTCCTTCTCCTCCACCTTCTAATAAGAAATATAAGAAGAAGAAGAGGAGGAAGAATACGAAGAAGAAGAGTTCTCTCCATGAATTATCACCAACCTCTACTAGTCATGCTGGACATGAGCCTTCAACCACTGAAAGTCATGTTGGGGGCATAAGTCTAGTCACTGCAAGTCATACTAGAAACACAAAGGCCACCACTGTTAATCACTCCCATCTCTAGAAAGTGGGAAGTTCATTCAGTTCAGGTAGAAAGCGATAGGGAGGCCGACTGAGTAATGGAAGAGGCACATTGTTGTAGATACGTGGCTTGACCAAAGGCCATCACAGGAAGTGGCGTGGAGATATTTAGCTAGAACCATCATTTAGTTTTTCCCATGATTTGTTGTTTTGTTGTTTTGTTATTCTGTTTTTTAAAGAAATGAATCATTTTGTTGCAATGATTTGAGCGACAAGTGTTGAATCTATATGGACTGGTAATTTGGACTCGATCTTCAAGGATTAATGAAACTATTATGTTGATTCCTATTAGAGTGATGAGCAGTACGTTTTCCTCTTTGTATCTCACTTCATGTATGTTTCTCTTCTATGGAAATTGTGTAATGAAGATGTCGATTTCACTCTCTCATGGTTATATATATGTTGTTGAGTAGTAATAGTCCTTGTGTTAATTAAAGATTTACATGTGTTATTTGATAGCTTACAGTACATTTATGAGCAAAAATTTACTTATGTTGTTTAGTGATAAGTGTGTCCATGAGGTATAGAGTATGAAACCTGAATTCATGCTCCACAATTCCTGCCATTTCACCTCCTCATTCTTTCATACTTCTGCTGGAGATTGATGCTCAAGATTCTATGTTGTATCCAGCCCTCTACATCGAATTCCCTTCTTTCCTTCCTCCTCTTCATGTTACTACAAAGCCAATATTAAGGTTGCCTATTGTTGTGTGTCGGCCACCAGAATCAGACATTTCTCTTGAGATTAACCAAATTTACCCCCTGTGTATTCATACCTACATATTTTCTTGAGTCCACCTTGGCCAAGGACTATTAAACCATGCCACCATTATTATATTTTTTCAAACTACGTGACAACTGGAGTGTAGCAAAAATCCCTAAAAATATTTAAAATCACTCCTCTCTTAAGATGTCCTAGGCACTGGTCTTATTTCAACCCAGAGGTTGTCTCTAGGAGGCTTCTATATTTCTTGAAGCACCTATGCAATAGGTGATAGAAAAAGCTACAACAGATACCTCAAAAGTCAAATGGCTTAGCCCTTTAATCTAGAAAGGTAGTCTTGATTCATAATGAGAAATGCAATCCAAGAGTTGAAAATTACTATAGAAGTCAAGAGATTTCCTTGTATCTTGTCACATAAATTATGAGAATCATAATTCGTATATAAGTTCTATTCTTAGCGTCCCTTAGGTCTTCAAACAACGTATAAGACATTTCCCCAGGTGCACATGTATATTGTCACATAATTCGCATAGGGTGCCACAAAACTTCGGATGCTTTGTAAAATTTGGATCTAGTAGTCATCATGAATGCCTTAGGAGTATGATGTTGTATTTATTTCAGTTGTCATATATATCCTTTTGTATCTTTTCTTATCCTTATATACTTCGTCACTCATTCTTTCAGTGTCATTTGATTGGGTTATTTAATTTTATTTGGTCTATCATATGTCTATAAGAATCCAGATAAAGGAGAAATGTGTTATCATAGAGACTTGCATTATATGTCACGAAGCTTATTGTATTTCTTTAGGACTTCGCATCTTTTAGCCTAGTGTATGACACTTGAACTGTTATTCCAAATTTCCTTTGATTTTTTTAATTTGTAGGAGATAAGATACAATAGTACCTTGAATATTTTGTTAAGTGGATTTTTCAAAGAGTTTAGATGTCTCACAGAGAGATCGAATTTGATCTGTTGTTCACCACTTTCTCGCCTTTAAAACAATCATCACATAATTCAAATTATTCATAGGTGGATCTATTGTCTAATGTTATCGCATATTCTCCTCATGTCACAAAATTTTGAATACTTTGTATACCTTAGGAACTGATCTAGCCATGCTTGAGCGAGTGCATCTAAACTTACTACTGAGACTTGGTCTTGAACTATATCTTGGATAGAAAGTATACTACAAATATTTAATAATATTGATCTTTTGGATGGATGTTATTTGATGAGGATGTCTTCAAGCTTCTAGGAATGTTTTTGAGTTGCTTCAAAATCTTCTCCTTGTGCCTTGTAATAGTTACCATAATATTTTCAAGGAGTCTTCAACTAAGCCAACAAAATGTGATCTTCAATCTGCCTTTTGCCTTACCTTAGCTCTAATACCATGTTGAGAAATCAATAAGCTTGTAGATTAGGGTTGATTTCTCTTTCATGATAATTACTTGTGCGTTTGTTGGAATTTTATTAAGTTTATGTTCTTCTCCATCAAGAAATTTCTAAAATACATGAAACATTATAATCACAAAAATATAAAAGAACACAAAGATGTAGGCTCTTTGAGCCAGGGCCAAAACTCTATAAGAGGGAAAACCGAGAAAATTTATCTTCTTATATAATTAGATAAAAGTGAGGTATCCAAGAATCAATACCAAGACCAAAACTTCCACAGAGACCCAATTCAACCTTCCTCCAAGTTATCTTTATGAAAACAAAGTCACCAAAATTCAACGGTGGTCAATTCTTTGAATTTTGGTCCATCCCTAAAGATTTGGCCTCCCTGAAATTTCAGCCCTTTAATAACCTTAGAAAATTGTAGAGGAAGCTCGCATGTGTGAACAAAAACTAGGGAAGAAACCAATTCGGTTTTCTCTCTCCTTTTTTGCATTATTCTCCTTCCTTAGACTTCATGGTTTTTCTTCTCTCTTTCACAGAATTTGATTGATTGATTTCCAAAATGTGGAGCACAATTTCCAATATATAGTTATTTGACCATATGAAGAGACACGTCTTAATAGTTGGATGACTTGTCCACCGGGGGGGCAACTTCTTCTTGAGGTGAC
The DNA here is from genome assembly GCA_000404065.3 of Pinus taeda. Taxonomy (NCBI): domain Eukaryota; kingdom Viridiplantae; phylum Streptophyta; class Pinopsida; order Pinales; family Pinaceae; genus Pinus; species Pinus taeda. Next base: position 76,783 of record APFE030574255.1, on the reverse strand, counting down.
AAAAATGACTCTTTTTGACTCAAAAATAAAAAAATTTATTTTCTTACAAATATCCAAACGGGATTTTGACTCATGTCAAATTTTATTATTGACTCAATAGACCCTAGAAGCATGAAGAACATGTTTTGACTAGAAAATAATCATAATAATAATAATAATAATAAAATTTTACTTTTCTTGTCATGAAATACATAATGATACAAGTACAATGATAATTGTGAAGATCAAACCTATTTACACTTTTCAACATCCTTCAACCCTTGTTATGGTAGCTGTCACCTCCATATTTGACTCATCCTCTACTACTCCCTCATGGACTAACAAACCCTTCATTTTTTATAACGTAACAGTCTCACTTTAACTTGACCCAATTCAACTTGAGTTTATTCTCAACGTATGTCTTAGCATGGACATGTTCCTCATCTTTTATTACTGCCAAGTTTCCAACTCAAATGTGTGCTCCGCACTTGCAATCCCAACTTTTCTACTAGCTTATTTCCCTACACATTCATACACAAACTGTTAGACAAAAATTGGGTTGCACAAATGATATTCCCAATGCCATTACCATCTTATTCGTTCTCCCCCTTAAATTTTTTCAACTATTCACCTATTTGATTTACATTTCAACGTGAATATCTAATTTATCTACATGATAGACTTCCCCAACTCATTGATCTTTAATTCAAATAACCTTCATAGGTTTATCTTCCTTCTATTGTGTCTTTATCTTTGACACTTCATTTTTTCCTCTTCCTTTTGGGCCTTGTCCAATGCTATAACTCCTTTGAATAATTGTTTTCACCTCTTCTTGGAAGGAATTCTAAAATTCGAATTGATTTGTTATTGCCTTTCGCTTAGGATTTCTCTTAGTTGTTCTAACTCCTAGGACGTCCTCCATTTCCCCTAGATATGTATAGAGTTCCTCACCTTCTCCTTTGTGAGGTTGATAGTCATTTCCTGAGAAATGGTCTTGCTAGTAAATTCCTCTTCATTGGCTTTTCTTCAATAAAACTCCCTTCAACAGTTATACCAATAATTAGTCTGTTGGAATTGTTGTCTTCTCCTTTCCTTGACAACTCTACATGGGAAATTTTCTCTACAATAATTTGCTTCCACAACTTGCATAAATAAGTTTTGTCCTTAAATCTCCCAAACCCAAATGGGTTCTATGCATAGAAAAATCAAGGCTCACAAACCATTTACTAACCACAAGCATATTCTAGATATCGTCACCACTTCTTATCTACCTCACTATTTTCAATTTCAATTTCTTATAGCATCTACCTAGTTTATTGTTGGAGCTATTAATTTCCCTTTATCTACACTTCTAACTAGCAAATGTTGGAGGTATCCAAAAAAATGTCTATCTAGTCTTCCTTCATTTTGTTGGAGTTATAATTTAAAGGACGAGTAATCTTGTTGTGATTCCAGTTAATGTAGTATGGGAAGGGTACAAAAACTACTACTGCCAAAGATGTCAACATGAACTTAGAGGACACAAGAAATACAAGAAGCACACACATTTTGTATATTTTTATAGTAGATTCAAATTGATTATGTAATCTGCTAAAACAAAAGAGCTGAATCTACTCTACACATCAGCGGAAACAAAAATTGATTGATGAAATCACAAATCAGAAAAGGAATAATTTCAATCGCATAACACAATATTTTTCTAGGGAAAGCCACAACTAAAAACCCTTGCTATCTGTATATTGCATTACTCAGAAAATATGAGAAGATTACAATTATTTTCTCAAGCCTGAGAAACCTTTGCAGTATCTCTATCTTTCTCACTACCAACTTGTGCACAAGCTTCTATTGGCATATCTTTATCTCACAAGCTCCATGCATAAACTTGTGCTTCCTATTGCTTGGTCTCACCAACTCGTGCTCACCAAAACAATGATTAAACTTGTGCCTTCATTCCTCCTTTTAAAGGCAATTCAAATGGGTAAAATTAGTGAGTTTTCTAATTAAGGAATGATTTATTTTAGGCCTTATTTCGATTGCATGCACCATCAGTTCAATTTAGATGATTTTACAACTGCTAGTACACTATCCTTGAACTCCAATCTCAACTGGGTTTTTCTCTGATCTGACATGTATGAGTTAATTATGAGTGAATCTTTAGTTTACTGGTTGAGCAGTGTTGGCTACACCTCACTACTACAGGTTACAGCCCACTACTAGATCTCCCACTAATTCCTCTATCAATTGGAACTAGTTTAACTGAATTTAACTCAATTAAACTGAATTAAATAATTACAACTCAAAAGAACTCAACCTTGGCCCCTAAAATTTAGCAACCACTTTACATGACTATAGATATACTCCCAACTCGAATTAACTGAGTCAACTAAGTCAAAATAACTTAGTTAACTATTACAAGTTGCTATGAGAATTAGAATTACAATTTAATTCCTAATTTAATTCAAGGACAAATTAAATTAAGATTTTCTTGATGCTATTTCCAACATTTCTTGTTGCAATTCTCAACAAATTTTGCCATAAAACAAGTATACAAAGGAGAGGATTCCAATTCACACAATTAGTCTCTTTTGTTAAGTTGCAAATTCATAAAGCTACATGATTATTGCCACAAGAAGTTGAATTTTTTTGCTGGAAAATACAAATATGTAAGTGCTTCTTGATCTAGGTCTCCATCAAGCTTGTAATGATGCAAATGTGGATGCAAAAGTAGTGCTCCCTGAAGAACTTGTATTGCCTTTATATTCAATTTGTTGTTGCACAATTCTCCTCTACTTTTGTTTCTTTCTATTCCGTTGTGTTTGTTCAGTTCTATCCAACACTATTGTTGAAACTGTTTTTCTTCCTTACCGAGAATTGGTTCTAACTTGTAAGTTGTCATAACACATTTCTTCCTTGTGGTTTGCTCTCATTTATCCTTGAACTACTCTTCCCTTCTTCCTATCCTAATTTTATTTCCTTCTCTATTTTTCCCTATCCATTGAGAATTAGTTCAACCCAATAATTTGTTGAAACCAACTTAGTCCTTACAATTTGCTCTTGCTTATCCTTGAATTGTTCTTCCCTTCTTCCTCTCCTCATTTTCTTTTATTCTTTACTCTTCTTTGTCGGTTGAAAATTGGTTCTACCAAACAAGTTGTTAGAACCAATTTCTTCCTTATGGCTTTCTCTTGTTTATCCTTGAATTACTCTTCCCTTCTTCCTCTCCTCATTTTCTTGCCTTCTCTATTCTTCTGTGTCAACCACACTTCAATGAGAACCTCACCTTATTTTCCTCATGCCCTTCCTTCCTATTTCCTCTTCTCCTCCTCTCTATTTTTTTTCCTCTTTGCTTCCCTTATTTTACCCTCTTCTATTTTTCTTCTTCACTCCCTCTCCCCTCTTGGGCCATTGCTCTCATCTTCTCTTTTTATGTTCCTTCCTTTTCCTTGTGTTTTCCTTTATTGGCCCCATCAGAGAATTTTGATACCGAGGTGGCCTATTAGCAAAATATAACATATGATTGATAAAAAAATGTTAACCCTTATATCAAACCATTAAAATATCAAGTTTTGGTTATGCAATCAATAAAATGATAATTTACTTAAAAAAAAATTAAAGGGCATGCTATATGTTTCTTATAACTACTATGTCATAAAAGCCAAAAGAAAATTGATAAAATAAAAGCCAAATATTTAATAATTAATTTAGCACATAAAATTATACTTTTTAACAAAGAATTATATAAAACAAACACCATTATGAAATCTATTCAAATTTTAGACAAGTAACAACATGAATGTAATTTTATTATACATCATTATAATTTACTACCATTGGAAAACACCAAATCCATATTCTTTAAGTGAAAATGTTCCCTTTTATCTTCTCAAGGGAACGTATGTTATTTTCTGGTTTTTTAGGGGCATGTATATTCATTTTCTATTTCTAATGACAAAACTTGTATTTAATGCATTTGATTTCATTTAGATTATGGGGATCTAACATAGACTATGAAATAACTCTAAAACACTCACACATGTGCATCCCCTGGGCACGTTGGGATATCATACTAGACTCAGATTCCCATCATCTAAAATACCCATCATCTTGTCATGAAAATTCCATATTCATAAGAACATTGAACACACAAGATTTAGGCTAGGGTGCATATGTTAAATATATTATAAAATTAACGTCCATGATGTACTATATTGTATCAATTATTTGACATAATTCCATAATAGTGTATATGTTTATAAACATATTATTATGGCTTGGCCTTATCATATCAAAGGAATCATCCACATTAGGTTAACACGTGCCTTTATTCGTGCATTTTAGGTTCTACCTACAAATGAATGATATGCAACATAGTAATTTCAAAGAATAAACGGCATCACCAGTAATCTCCAGAAAAACAAATTCATTCTAAAAATGGTGGAATTAGTTTGCATCTCTAACAATAATCTCTTGACCAACAATCTTAGAGATAACATAATTCATACTAAAAATGGTGGAATTAGTTTGCATCTTTAACAATAATCTCTCGACAAATAATCTTGGAGACAAACTTAGTGGCATTGTGCCAGTCACCACACACACGAAGGTTCTTCATGACGAAGGGGTACCTTGGCTTGTACTGATTATCCCAAAACTAATGACTAACTTCTCACTATGACTAACCTAGAATATTTTCTGTAACCTCCTCTTCTACATCTTGCAACACAAGATCTTTGTGATCCTGATTTATGAAGGAATGAAATGAAATATACATTTAAAAAAACAACAACAGACATACAGTGAAACATGATGAGCGTCATAAATGAGCAATTATATGGGCTCATTTTACCTCCTAACCTAGTCAAATCAACCATTCTCTTAGCTTATTGTATGATTTTCTGATTATATTTATGCTTATAGGGTCAGTTGAGTTAGTTATTATGCTATGTGATCTAAAATATATTTAATGTAGATTATAGATGGATTTTCAGGTCAAAATCAAGGATCTAGTGGCCAAACTGCAGAAATAACTCAAAGTAGACAGAGGATAGGACTTATAGGAGGGAATCCCCCTCATTTATTACTCCTCACTTCGAATTCCCTTTCATTCAGCTCGAAGTACAAGCAGTCGAATCATGCACTAGAAGGCAGTCGAGCAAGTGGAAGATGATTGAGAGTTATCTTGAGTTTTGGGAGCCAAGCCTCCCTGATTTTAAGGAAGCTATTGGTATCCTTAGATGTATAAGTAGAGAGGCCCAAGGCCTCACTAGGGTCGGATTTTTTTTCTTGTGTAAACATTGTTCAAATTTTGAGCTTATTATTTTGTGACAGTTTCATGTAATCTTGCTATTTTTTTTATAATGATGATCGAATCCTTTTTGAGCTAGCACTGAATTACGTCAGAGGGTGGAAGCTCTTGGGTTAGGACCCAATCCAAGTAGCCAAGCTTCTCTTTACTTGTATTTGTATGCTTTACTTCAGTTTGTAGATTAATTTGTTGTTAGATGTATTTTCCTTATGGTTAAGAGTAGGTTTCTTTTGATGATTTAGTAGTTTGCTTCCATTCATGCTTTCTGTAGTAGGTTAAGAAGTGATCAGAAAAGATTCAAAAGGCTAGCAATAGTGCCTTGGCCTCTCTTCCTCCCTTTGGGACCATGATTTGAGGCAAAGACTCTCTTGCTTCCCCAAAAACATAGATTTTCCTCATTCATAGGACTTCTAGTGTTTGCAGCTCTCTAGTAGATTGATAGTCCAGTTTTGCTTTGCTTTACATCTCCTTTTTCATGTTCACTTCCTGATTTGCAATAGTCCTCTTTCATGCTTTCCTTTCCTGCAACATTTCTCAGCATTTCCTTTCATACATCATAGTTTATACCATTTTTATGCAAAACTCTGTTTTTCCTAGGATGCACTCATTTCCTTTGTTGCTTGATTTTCTTGGTTGAATGTCAGATTCTATGCAGCATATCTCTTCCAGAAGTAAGCCAGCTTACCAGCAATCACACCCTCCATCTGATCCATGCCCTATAGTTCTCCCAAACCTCACCTCAATTCTTCTCTAGTTTCCTTTATTTTCCATAGAACTTCTTCCTCTCCTTGAGCAAACCCAATCATCTTTCTCTCTCCTGGTGGTTCATGGTAGACCTTAGGCACCCTAACACCTCATCCCAACCTTCATCCACCTTTTCCACCCACTCTCACACCCTCAAAGTAGTGAAAATTTCTCTCAGCCTCCTCTTGTAGGCCTCTTGTAGTTTTCCCTGTGTCCTCCTATAGTTTTTCCTATAGGCTTTCTTTTGAAGGCTGAGTGTTGGAAAAGCCTTCAAAAGGCCACCTAATATCTCCTAGGACCCATCCACACTATCCTACATCCTCCCAAGCTCCAAAACTGCCCTCTAACGCCACCTATTCACTGTCACACTCACACACAATAAATTAGATGCATGATTAAATTCACATAAAAACACATAAAAATGCAAAAATGTGTTTTTCTGCTTATTTACTTCCAGAAATAACATGGTTAGATGTTGTTTACTTCCTTGAGTAGGTAATGGCATTTCTTTCATGGTTTTCATAGTGTTTTTGGCAGAAGTAGAATTGGCTTGTTAATTAGGCTTTACTAGGTTTTGCTTTACTTTCCAGTCTTTCTCCTTTCTGCAATTAGAATAGCATCTATAGAGTAATCTTTCTTTCCTTTCATCACACATAGAGCTTCTTCTGAAATCTATAGAAGTTGGCTTGAGCTCCTAGTGATCTTGCGCCAGCTGACCAAGTGACAACCTGTAGTGAGAACTAGTACTTATGCATACAACACCGATGCTTCCAAGCTTGTTACAAACCACTGGGTTGATAAAAGTAAAGTTGGAAGCGTAGGAGTTGTAGAATTCTTGCTACAAAACTGGCGCTCACCACTTTTTGGAGCTGTCTCTGGGGATGCGTCAGAGTATTTTGTGATTACTGCTTTCTTCTATTTCCTATTGCAACATTATGCTAAAAATTTATTTCAGCAAAAGTAGACTAGTCATTTCTTTCCTTTTAGTTCTGCATTTCCTTGCTTCCTTTTCAATTCTGCACATTTCCATTCAGCAAGTTCATTTCAGCTAGTTGCAATTTGTTTTGTTCAATCATAATTTCAGCTTCTATAGGTACTATCAGTATGGGGAAAAAGAAACAAAAACCAAACAAAAATATTTCCTTTCATGCCTCTTAGGAATAGAGATAACTCAGGAAAATTTTTGCCAACACCCCCACTGCTTCACACAGCCAACCTTCTCTCTTCTTCAGTGGTTGTAATCAAGAAGAACCCTTAGGTGAAAAACCAGACATATTTGAAGAACCTATAGGGTAAGAAAAACAAGAAAACATTCCTTTGGAGCCAATGTCTAAAAACATAAATGCTAGGGGAAATGGAGAGAGAATAGAGGGTACCTTCCCCATTCGGGAGACCAATGGGGACACCAAAATGAAGAATATAAGCCCTTCAGCCCTACCTCACTTCCATGGTCTGACTACAGAAGATCCGGACACCTTCTTTTTTGGGTTTGTTGTCATCTGTCGAACTTATGACTATGCAGAAGATGAGAAAAATTTGAAATTGTTCCCTTCTACTCTCATGGACGCAACACTGTGCTGGTTCATGGGATTACCTAGCAATAGCATCACAACTTGGGCTCAGATGCAGCAGGCCTTTAACAACAAATACCAATACTATTGTAGGTCAAAAGATACTAAAGAAGAAATCTTCCAAATGACCATGGGAAGTGATGAGTCCCTGGAAGACTATGAAGAGAGGTTCCAGCTCAATTACAAAAGGGTCAGGTGTACACTTGACCCCGAGTCTCTGAAGTTGGTCTTGCTCAGGGAAATTCGGGAAGACCTTTTAGACACCCTCCATCTACTGGTCAGGGGAGACATCTACCAACTATCCTATGAGGACATAAAGACTGCTTTTAGAAACCATTCTAGAGCAGCTAGAAAGAAAGGTAGGGGGAGTCAACCCATAGCTTGTATCTGTTCCTCCAATTCGTCCATTAAAGGTGAAATTAGAAACATGCTAGAAGACTTCAAGAGTGAGATGCTATAGACTCTTGCCATGCAAATGGATACCTTACATATAAAAAGAAAACAAGAGGAAGCAGAGAGGGCTTTGGCCATATTTTGTCCTAGATGCACTAAGAGGCATCTTAGGAATGAATGCCCATTGAAATCTATAGAGGTTTGTTCAGTCTATGAAGAAAATAATTCTACAGATAAGTGCCCTTCCTTGCCCAGACTTAAAGATGTATACGAAGGGGCCAAAGGAGTCACTAAATAGATCTATTACATAAACCAAAGGAGGCCGCATGGACCTAGACCATACCAGCAGAGGATGCCAGGGACATCTCAGGCATACTACAACCCCAACCAAGTCCCCTCCATATCTTCTTGGGGACCCCCTGCTCATCCTTCCTGGTCCACACCTCATCC
>APFE030574255.1:0-41986 GCA_000404065.3 Pinus taeda | reverse complement strand
TCTATGGGGCACAGTAATAACAATATGGGGACAATAGGGGCACAACAATATTAATAAGGGGTACAACTACAATAGTAATGGGGTAATCACTAGTATTATAGGGACCCAGCAAGTTGGCAGCCCAGGAGTTGCAGCATTCTTGCTGAAATACTGGCGCTCAGCAAAACATAACTTCAATTAATAAAGAACAACTATTGAAAATTGTTTACACACAGAAAACAAACAAACTAGCTTGTGCAATGGTAACTTCTCTCTAAGAAGAGATGTGATGGTTGCATGCCTTCTAAAATGAGTTACAATGAGGATATGAGGTGTTTTTATCATGAAGAAACAATGATAAACCCTAAACATGAAAAAACCTAACCCGAGGAGATGAAGAGCCAAAATTTTGTGGGCCCCGATGGGTTAATTTGAATGTCAACTTCTTGGGGTCATAACTTTGGCATACGGTCCCTGTTTTGCATGCATGATACCTTGTTAGAAATATTTATTCGAGAACGACAATTTTTACAAAAAATGGTTAACTAATGGCCCACATTTTCCCATTTTCCCAAAAAACATTGTTTAGGGCCTCAAAATAGCTCTGGAAGTTCACGACCTCAAAAATTGCTAAAACTAAAAAGTACGTTGGAAAATAGGAAACTAAAAGGAAAGAGTGTTGGGGGTCCAAGTGGAATAGGTGGGTGAACACCAATATCCATCTGAATCAGTCCTACCCCATTAGGAATCAATGGTACCCATTGTGTTGAGCACCTCCATGAGATTGGGAAACTTATGTTAAACTTGGTCCCTAGTGAGCCACTTGCCTTGGTGCAGGAGTTGGTTGGCTTTGGCAACTTGATACCATTGGATCCTCTATTGGTGAGTGTTCTTAATTTGTGTGTCTATGATCTGATCAATTGTGGCCTATTTAATGCAATTTGGGTTGAGCTCTATTGGCATCAATTTTTCAACAATGCGTGATATGTCCATCAATGCTGGAAAGTATAGTCGAAGGTGGTCCACATTAAATATTGGCTGAAGGAAAAGGAATGGGGCAATACTTAGCTCGAAATCATTGTCACCCATAGCCTTGGTGATGGTGTAAGGCCCATATCGGAGTGGTTGAAACCTTTTATGGAATCCAGTAAGGCTTTCCTTCTGCAAATGCAACCAAACTTTGTTGCCCACTTGAAACTTATGTGGCACCCAATGTTGATCATGATGTTGTTTGTATTTTGAATTGATTTTATCTAGTATATCATGAACCTACTGGTGGATGTGTTGGATGCGTTCAATAAACCTAGTGGCTTTATCAGCTTCAGACTAAACATGTGCAGATTCTTCATGTGTAGACGCAAGAGGCATTGAAACATCAATGGGACACAATGGTTCAAATCTTAGGCTCACTTAAAAGGGGTTGTGGCTAGTCGATATATGGAGAGCTTTGTTATAGTTGTGTTGCACATAGGGAAGACTCTCATCCCATGTTCATGGATGCTTGGATTTGTACATGTGTAGTATGTGCACTATCATCCCGTTGACAACCTATGTATGGCCATCAGTCTAAGGATGGAATGTAGTCGACTTGGTGAGTTAATGTCCAACAAAAACCAGTGGATCAACCAGAAAGCACTCAGGAATCTGCTATCTCGATCTGATATAATGGTTTGTGGAATCCCAAAATGTATCCACACTCATTCAAAGAAGAGTTTGATAGTTTCTTCTATTATGATATTCTTCTTGCAACCAACCAATATAGCCATCTTAGAAAATCAATCAATGACCACAAATACACAATCATTACCATGCTTGGTAGAAGGAAGGACAAATATATAGCCCAAGGAGATGGACTCCCAAGGTTGGATAGGAGTAGGCATAGGAGTGTACATGCCTTACTTCTTAATGGTTGGCTTGGCAATGACACAGGCAATGCAAGATTTGATATATTTTCCAACCTATTTTCGGATTTTTTGGCTAATATAAATACTTTTGTAGTACTCCCACAGTTTTCTCCAAACCAAAGTGTCATGTGACCCAAATATAGTGTGCCTTCCAAATCAACTTAGCACGCTTGCTTGAAGGAACACAAAGGTGCTACAGGTAGCATTAAATGCATCCTACAGGTGGAATTATGGTACTTGTTTCCATCCATCACATTTATGTGTAGCTGTAGCCATCTAGAAATCTCATGCCCACAAGAGTTGAAAACAATTGTCATTGCCACAACTGAGGGCCGACTGAGGCAATCTACAACGTTATTGGTGTTTCTCTTATTGTATTTAATGTTCATATGGAATTGAGGCAGGTATGTGGACCATTTGTTATGGTGATCGTTATGCAATTTCTCTTGTCTCTACATAAATTGAAGAGGTCGGTGATTTGTGTGGATGATCATCTCCTTCCCCAGAATGTAATGCTTCCACTATTAGCGAGCCTACACGATGGAGTACATCTCCTTTGTTGGCACTGATGTTGTGATGAGTTGTTTGGTTTTAATTAATGTCAACCTAATAGCATGGTGTTGGAGGTTGCTATGATGTTGTGATGAGGTGATAGTTGATGAATGTTGCATTGATTGTTGGCATTGATGTCAAACTTGGACTTGGTTTGGAGATGTTATGCATATACTTGGTTATTTGATGGTATTGGCTTGTGCATGGTTGTTGTCACATATGCTTGTGTTTTAGATGCTTTGATGTTTTCTTTGACAGTTTTGATGGTTGATTAACTAACTAGGTCTTCATGCATATGATGCTTGAGGTGACGATCTTGACATGTATCCTTGATGCTCCTGAGTTATGGTTTGGAGTTCTTATGATGTTTGAAGGTGTTTTAGAGGTTTTCATGATCCCATGTGTAGTTGAGCTTCATATTTGATTACATTTGATACAGTTTTTGCACTCATGTGTTATTCCTTGCACTTATGGTGACTACTTCATGTATAAGCTCTTCAAGAGGTTGCAAAGATGGTTTTGAGGTTTGTCATGGATTGGACAAGCTTTACAGATGTCAGATATGTTGAGAAAGAAGTTGGAGGCAGTTTCTCATTGAAGACCTTGTGTTTTTCCTTCATCCTTTTCCCAGTCACACTGATGGTGGTTCATCAAAGTGACTGGAATAGTCTAGCCTCTTGGAGGACAACCCATGTAAGTGACCAAGTGCTCCAGTCAAACTCCAGTTGTGTTGTGCGAGCGACTAGGCCTATAAGTGAAAATTGTCTCTAGATTACTCGCGCTCCTCAGATATTTCATGATTTTATTTTAAGGAAATTAATTGTAATTTTATGGAGAAGCTTCTATTGACTAAATCAACTGGAGAATCAAGTGTTTGAGGTGTGAACACATTAATCAAGTGAGTAGTGGAGAAGATGGAGAATTTATTTAAATAGAGGAGCACCTCTACCATTTGTGAGGTTACTCAGTGCTCATATTGAAGAGTTGAAGTCTGTGTAGAGATTAGAGGTTGAGTGCCCAGTTGCAAAACAATTTTAGAGGCTAATGCTTGTGTTCAAGGCATGTTTCTATAGTATATTTTGAGAGATTGATGACAAAGGAGATGAGGAGAGCATAGCTCCTTGGTTATGACTATTTTATTTGTGTGTGCAGGGGAAAATAGTTGATTTACATAGTTGTAGTAGAGGTTCATATTTATGTTGCTTTTTTGTAGCTAATGTATTATGGCCATGAGTTTTGAGTTTGATGTGTGGATGTGAAAGAGAACTATGAGTAGTTCAATTGATTGTGAGATGGTGTTGTAGTGAATTGAGTTGAGTTGCAACCTTTCTATTTGTAGATTTTAGGTTGTTTCATTAATTGGTGTTTTGGTATTCTTGAGTTCATTAGAGAATTAGTTATTTTGTTGTGCAGAGGTCGAGTTTGAAATATTGTGAAATGAGGCCCTAGAGTGATCAGCAGATCAAGATATCTTGGTGAAGAAGGGATGGGTGTTCCTATCCTATGGGTGTAGGTATCTTCAGTAGAAAAAGTAGCATTCTCATAGTTCAATGGTTGTTGGGCAAGGCTTTTAGGCCATAGGAGTCTCGATTGGATGGATGTTCACTTAGTCGATGTCATATGAGAAACTTCCTTGCAGGACATAGGCAACTATGATGATGTAAATTGATTTTCTTGATTAATAAAATTAGAAGAAGAGCAATAGCAGCAGTAGTAAAAGGTGGTTTTTTCCCCAGAAGGGGGTTTACCACCAAAGATCCTTGTGTCTTTTGTAACAACCCTGGTAAAAATTCATGTAAACAAATATAAGACCAAGGTAATGGGACATGTATTCCAAGTTGAATGGTGAGAAAAAATCCTAGTGGATGTTCATTTCAGTTATTATGGCTAAAGGAAAATGGCAAATGATTTGGAAAGGCAAAATGGAATTTTTTTGCAATTTATTTATGAAAATAAAGGAAATTATGAGAAAAAGAAGGCGAAAGGTCACAGGATGCATGTGACGAGGAAAATGAAGGAAAGTAGAGGAAATTGAAGAAAATAGAGGCCTCGTCGATAAAAAGGCTTATGAGGATAATTTCATAGACTTTTGTTAATTTAGTTTTGGATCTCTCTCTCTATTGTCTCTCTCACATACTCTTGGGCACTTAGTTTTATTGGGCACTTCAATATTGGATCAAGGAAAGCAAATAAGGCAAAGGGAAGAAAATACCAAGCAAGGAAGAGCAGGATCAAGCTACTACAACAAGATTATTTTCAGATATCAAGTTGCATGTATGATTTCCTTGATACTTCTAGCATGCATGGGTATGCATGTGTGTTCTTAGTTCTCTTGTTGTCATGGGCATGGGTTTTTCCAAGTGTGACAATGTTCTTCAACCTTGGCTTGCCATTTCCTGATAAACATAGTGTGATGGGTTCTCTTGTATTTGGTTGAGCTGGATTGCCAGATGGTTTCGAAACTAAGTGAGGTGGTCGCTAAAAGAAGGAACACATGGCCTAGTAATATCTGAACCAAACTCAAATTGTGGTAAATCCAGATAATGTGTGACTTGGTGTGCCTAGCAATCCTCGACTAGTGAATGGCATGATATACGATAAGGCCTAGAGGTGTGTGCCCTCGATCAAACCTAGGAATCCTTGGTTGGTGAATGGTGGGATATAGGTAAATCCTCGGGGGTGGAGTCTTGATTTGGCCTAGGGATCCTCGACCATTGTATGGCGGGATGCACGTTAAAGCCTAGAGACTACGAGGCAAGAAAATTGCTCACAGTGTAGGTGGAGAAATCTAGTGGGATTCATGCTTTTTTAGGGCCTAGTGATCTGAAGGGGACTATGGTAAAGTCTGGTTCTATTGATAAGGGTGAGGTCATTTAGCCTAGGGAAGCCCTGGTTGATTTTGGTTATGAGTCACACAGACATTCTTGGAATATCGCACGGGGGTGATTAGCTAAAAGAAAGATTTGCTTAATCCAATCTATGGTTGGGTGGTACATGGAAGTCCCAAACTTGGTTGGCTTATGCATTCATTAATAATATTTTCTTTTCCTTAGTATTTCATGTGTAAATGTATTGGTTCACATGTTGTATTTATGGTTATTGTATTCTTGTTATTTATGTTGGTTATTGTGAGTTATAAGTATGTTTTATGACATTGACGATGTATGGCTCTTAACATGTTTTGATTGGTAAATGAATGGCTATTGAATGCATGACCTAATAGGTTTTTTTGCAACTATTATGAGAAGATACTAGACCTTCTTGGTGATTTTCAGATAAGTATCAAGCCATTATGTTCAAATGTGCATTTATAACCTGTAGGTTACATGTTCATAATGTGTTCAATGAAATTTCTTTCATGGTTAGGCTTGGTTTGGTCAAGTCCTTGATCAAGTTTTGTGTTAGAGGCCTTGTCTTGGTGTCATTTATTTTCTTGGAAAGTCTCATCAAGTTCTTGGAATTGGTCTGGAGCCTAGCCCTGAAAAAGTGGCTTAAATCTCACAGTCTCTAGCACAGAACTGGCTGAAAAACAATACAGTCTCTCCCTTGCAGGCTTATTCGAGCGACTAGAGAGTTCTAGTCATAACTAGGGGTTTAGTTGAGTGAAAGGCTAGGTTAACTCAGGGGTTGGGCACCTGGAGTGGTGGATTAGCTCCTTGGGGTCTTGTAGCACCTAAGGGAGGTCTACAAAGGTTTTGTTTGTTTGTTCCACTTCCTTAATTACAATTAAGGAGTTGAATCGTATCATAGTAACTCTTTGTCACATGATTACCCCAGTGGAATGGCTAGCTTGAGTAAATTTGGGAGGAGGGCATTACAGAGTGGTATCAGAGTGAGTTCCATTCTCTTTGGGGAATGTCTGGTTTCTGTTCTCTTTAGGTGTTATTTGATACCACAAAGTGGTATTAGAGTTGTTGAAAATAGCAAGAAGAAATGGTAAAAATAGAATCCAGAAATTCCAATTTTAGTTTGTTCTTGAATTAAAATTGTGAAGTAAAATCGAATTTAGTCTCACCAACTGCTTGGAAATAATTAATTAATTCATTATGGATTAATTAGTTGGAGAAATTCAAGTTAGAAATCTTTCTAAAGTTATGCAAGAGTTATCCCTTAAATTAAGGAGATAAGCCTTGAGTTAAGGAGATAAGATTGAGTTAGATTTGAGTTGTAATTAGTTAACTCAGTTATTGAGTTAAGTCCAGTTAAATTAGTTCCAAACTGCTTGAGGAACTAATAGAGAGTTATTAGTCAGTTGATGCATGCATGCACTCAACTAGTGTACTCCAGATAACTGAAGATTCTCTCATCAGAAACTCATGCATATCTATTATGAGAAAGACCCAATTGATCTAAATGTCAAGGACAATGTACTATCAGTTGCATGTGTTTTCTTATAACGGAAACTAATGCATATAGTCAAGGTAAGGTTCCTTGAGGATTGCGTTGTTCTGACAGTGTGTTAGAGCAGTGTGTGAGAGCAGTGTTCCACTGGGTGAAGGAGATCATCCTAGAGGAACTGCACAAGGAAATAGGATCTTGGAGGGCAGAGAGGAAGGCTTGTGAGAAGCTTTGATTCCCTGTGAGCATCCAGGAGGATTGTACTGAGAGCTGGCTAGCTGTGAGAGCTAAGGCCTTGTATAATTCTGATGTATTTCCACCTTGTATGATAACAAAGATAATGGGGTTTTTAGCTGAGGCTTTCCCCTGAGTATTTTATGTGTTTCATGTGCATTGATTCTTCTTCTTTTGGTTATATGTGTTCAACTCGATCTTGCTCAATTTTAAGCTTCCGCAAAGCAAATTGATAGTAGAAGTAGGTTATAGTATTTTGCTTTGGTTATATTGCATTATCATGCTAATCTACAAGCAGATTTTTTACAATGGTCTAAGAGGTAGATTTGTAGAGAATTTGCAGAATTTCTACATGGTATCAGAGATAAGTTTATTGAAGTAGTCAGATACAAAAGAACTTAGAGAAGGATTGACAACATTGCAGAAAGGCAAAGTCGGCCGAAGTACAAAGTTTTCAGTTGACAGAGGCAATAGCAGTCAAAGACTTTGATGACAGATGCATCATACTGATTCAAGTTGGATGTTTTTTTGTTTCTAGAGTTGCTAGAGCAACAATGCTAGAGAGAAGTGTTGCATGCATAGCATTCCAAAGGTTCATGAGCAGGATTGAGTTGAATTCCTTTCTTGTTGAGAGGGAGTGTTGAAAATAGCAACAAGAAATGATAAAAATAGAATCCAAAAATTTCAATTTTAGTTTGTCCTTGAATTGAAATTGTGAATTAAAATCGAATTTAGTCTCACCAGCTGCTCGGAAATAATTAATTAATTCATTATGGATTAATTAGTTGTAGAAATTCAAGTTACAAGTCTTTCTTAAGTCATGCAAGAGTTATCCCTTAAATTAAGGAGATAAGCCTTGAGTTTAAGGAGATAAGATTGATTTATATTTGAGTTGTAATTAGTTAACTCAGTTTACTAAGTTAAGTCCAGTTAAATTAGTTACAAACTATTTGAGGAACTAATAGAGAGTTATGAGTCAGTTGATGCATGCATGCACTCAACTAGTGTACTCAAGATAATTGAAGATTCTCTCAGCAGAAACTCATGCATGTTTCACTACAACAAAACAGCCAATTTGCGCCAAATTTAGCACCAGATTTTAGTGCATTTTTTTCTCAATTGGGATGAGCATCCTGGCGCTAAATTTGGCTCTATTGTACAATTTTTAAAGCTTCCTTTTTTGCACCAAATTTTGTATCTTTTTTATGCCAAATTTTGCATCATATTTTTCACCAAGATTTTCATTTGGTTTTACAACAGGTTTTGCTTCTAGTTTTGTGCCATTTTTTGCATCTATTTTTGCATTATTTTTTGCTTCCTCTTTTGTGGAATTCTTTGCTTCTAGTTTTGTGTCCTAATTTGCATTAATTTTTACACCATCTTTGGCATCTGATTTAGTGCCTTTTTTTACATCCAGTTTGTGCCAATTTTTGCATCTGGTCTTATCCCATGTCTTGCTTCTAATTTTGTACTTATTTTTACATCTATTTTTGTGCCAGTTTTTCTCCCTTTTTTTACACCATTCTTTCCATCCAATTTTGCACCATATGTTGAGTTTGATTTAATGTCAAATTTTGCATGCATTTTTGCACCATTTTTTGCATCCACTTTTGCGTTTTATTTATCTTCTTTTTTGCATCCTATTTTGCACCATATTTTACATTTAATTTTGCATCATTTGTTTCATCCAATTTAGTATCATTTTAAACACCATTTCTTGCATCCAATTTTGCATCATTTTGAGCATCTAAATTTGCATCCTATGTTGAACCATATGTTGCATCCACCTTTGCATCCTATTTTGTGTCTATTGTTACGTTCAATTTTGAGCCATTTTTTTCATCTACTTTTGCATTTGTTTTTGCACCAAGTTTTGAATGATTTGTTGCACCTCATTTTACATCCAATGTTGCATCTCAATTTGCATCCAAATTTGAGCCATTTTTATGCCCATTTTTGCACTATTTATTCTTCTTTTGTGTCCAATTTTGCACCATTTTTATGTCCAAATTTGCATCCTTTTTGGTATCTAATTTTTCATCTATTTTGGCTTCCAAATTTGCATCCTTTTTTCTACCACATTTTATGTCCACATTTGCATCTCATTTTGCACCTAGATTTTAGTTTGAGTTTTCATCTAGTTATGCATCATTTTTGACATCCTTGGTTTCACCCTTTTTAGTCCCATTTTGCATCTTGTTTTGTGTCTTTTCTTACATCCTTTTTTCATCCTAATTTTACACCATTCTTTCAATCCTCATTTTGGTGTCCATTTTTGCATCCTTGTTTGTGCCCAATTCGATATCCTTTCATATGCCCTATTTTGTTCCCTTCTTTTTGTCCATTGTTGCACCATTTTTTTAATTTTACTTTAAAACCATTTTTGTGTCAATGTTTGCATCTTGTTTTGATGGTTAGTTTAACATCCAATTCTATTCCCATTTTTGTATCCATGGTTAAATCCACTTTTGGCTTCTTGTTTAGAGTTTTACTTTTATTTCCATTTATGACCCCCTCTATGGGTTCATTTTACTAAGTTCATTTACATAGTGAAATATATTAAAGTTTCTAAATATCATTTTGTTGTAGAATTTAATGCATGGTTAGATGAAAATAAAACGCTTTCAGTTTATCCTGGAAACCTAGGAGAAACCAATTAAGAGAAAGGTTGTTCTAAGGCTTAGGATTCTTAGTAGATCAAGATTCAGAGTATATATTAAGAAAAAGAGAATGAATTCTTGTGAGTCCTCCAATGCAAGTCTTCTTGGAGTTTCTAGTATAGCTAGGAAGTGCTCCTAGCTAGCTCCAAAGCTTGGTCCTACACATAAGAGAGAGAATAAAGCAACATTCACAGCATAATATCTTGATAATCGAAACTATCAGAAACATATAAATATTATTGAATAAATAAATACAAACCAAAATTCCATACATCCATAGTTAAATAGAAGGAGTAAAGAATGAATAAAACTATGGAAGGAAGAACAATGATCATATGAATAAAGGAGTGGAGAAAGTTACAACAATAGTTGTAGTTGCAACAACACCTCCCCCAACTCATAGCTCCAAAACTCTCCCTCTCAAGATAGATCTCAGCAGCGTGACAATACAAGAATTCCCATCATTTTTTCAATGGCCAAGCCTCCAATATATAGGAAAGTGAAGGCTATGAAGATTTCCAAATTCCTCATTAGTTCAATTTGGGAAAAATATTTTCGGTGAATAATATTTCCTCATATAAAAATGGCATTTTCCACTTTTTAGATGCTTTTGTGCTTAGGAAAAATCTTCCCGATGCTTTATGGCTCTTTCCCGCGTTTGTATGCTTTTATTTTTAGGAAAAAGAATTAAAGATGATGATAAAGAGATCACATTCACCATATGAGTTTCCGAAGTGAACCAAGTGTCAAATTCAAATCTAGTTTGCTTATGTTTTAGTTTTTTTTTAATATATATTTAGTTTTAGTATTTTTTTATTTTTTTTAATCTATTTAGTTTTTGGTATTTTTTTCTATAAGAAAAATTATATTTTGTTTTTATAAAAATGGATTTTAAACATTCCATTCATGCTAATTTGTGATTTTATGATAGGAGTTTAAATTATATATAAAAAAGTAACTCAATGCCATGTGTTGTGCCGTTGACATGGGTGTTATACATCTCTTCCTCGCTAAGTTATAGAATGTGCTTCGGTTTTCTTAATGTAATAAAACTAATTATGTTCTTCATGATATCTTGAAATTTTCATCTTGATCCAGGCTAATAAAACGATAAAGTTAAAATAGGTTTGCCTTTGTCCTTTGTAGATATTTGTCCCCATTAATCTTGATCTTAATAGATTAATTGTCTTATGGTGGCCTTGAGTGGTCACTTCCATTAGTTGCATGCTTTATAGTTTTCTGTTAGTGATGTTTTTTAGGCTTGATAATATGTTATTTAATTTATCAAAATGTGTTATTGTTCATATTATTGTTAAATATGTTGGTTTTTTAGCATGTTTTAGCAAAACGTTCCCAAAATGTTTATAGATTGTATTGTATAATGCAATGATTCATTGCTTGATGAAATTATTTTGGATATTTTTTTTAATGATTCATTGATTGATAGAATTGTTATGGATATTTTTTTTAGTATATTAAATTGTATGTGATAAAGTCAAAAGTCACCTCTTTTTTAGATTTTCATTGGTCAATTTCCCTTAAGGCCATCAAGTTTACCATTTGTTCCCAGGTTAAGGAAATATAGGAGTCAAGCACTTAAATCTTGAGACATGTTTTTTTTAGTCACATTATACTACCTTTCTATGTAAATTCTCGATGAAAATAGTCTCATGGAACATGAGGGGCCTCAATAGTAAAGGAAAATAAAGACTCCTAAAAGAAAAATGGTATGCAAAGCACCCATCAATAATGTTGATATAAGAAGCAAAAATATTAAGGTGAGGTTCTACCTCATATAATTAGAAAATGGGGAGGAATTTCCAAGTAGTAGTGATTGATGCTTAGAGATACTTGGGTGGAATGGTTATTATTTGAAATGATCAAGACATCAAGGTTACCAATATGTTTACCTCTTTTCGCATTATGATAATACAATTTTAGTTAATTGACATCGAGGAATACTACCATGTATCCAATGTATATGACTCTAATATCGCAAAAGGAAAACCTCTATTTCTCAATTTTATTTCTAGTACACGCAATTTATACTCCCCATCTCCATGGATTATTGGGAGTGACTTCAATATTATCAAGTGTCTCGAGGAAAAGAAAGGATGAATCGCAATGTTTAACAAGATATTTTGTAAGTTATACCATTAAAGCCATAAAGTAGTCTCCATTAAAGTTGTCAAGCAATGAGTCTCCAACCCACACATGTGGATCAATGAGATGTAATACATGCGTGTGTGGTGACTAACTTAATACACCACTCTAATAACTCCACAAACTTATGTATTTCACTCCGTCACATAAATTGACAGTAGTGTGACATAAGTAAACCAAGAGTAGACATAAAAGACTTAGGCAACAAACATTCCCTACATCCTCAGTTAGGTGCTTAAATGATGAAGTGAAAATGCAAGGAGAAAAGAGGAATTCATGATTTAACCATCACAAACATGTGATCAAGTGTGACTAGGAGTGTATATATTTCATATATTTTCCAAAGAGGGAGTGAATACATGAGTTACCATTCATTGGCCCTTATTTTTCTTTCTTTTTCATTTTCTTAAATATAGGACTTAGGGAATAAGTTTTTCATAAGTTTGGCACAACTCGTAGATATAAGATTTACATGAATTTTCACTTCAACCTTAGAGTTTAGACTTCGATAAATCAATATAGTTTATCTTTAATGATTTTGGCTTTCACTTTTTTATTTTATTTCATCATAAATGACAAAAGGGGAAATATTTTGCCACAAATCTATGAATGCTTAATCTTAAAGGTGTCATGTGATGAAAACAAATTAATGATGTTATTCTCTATGAAAATGATGGGTATTCTTGAGAAAATCTTATGCTTGTGGATGTCTCCTCTCTGGTTGAGAGGGAGTGAGGGTAAACACCATATTATCCATGTGTCATGTACTATTTTCAGGACTAACAATCGTAAGCCTAGTAAAGACACTAGTAGGGAGAATGGTGGATTGGATAAACATCGGGGACCAATATTCTTTGAGAATTTGGTCTTTGACTAGGAATAATTGCCATAAGTCAAGTACATTAATCCAAGATAAGAATAGTCACGAGGATTGACATTTCCTAGTGTCAAATATTATGATAGTGGATTAGGAAATGATCATGTGAGGACATACCTGGTGAACATCCTGGTGGGGTAAGTGCTTAGAGAGGCAATGGTGTCCAAATTTATGTGTCCCAACATTGTGCTCTAACCTAATGGAGAGATAAACTTGTTAGTCAAGGCCTTACTATTTTGACAATGTTGGCTATGATGATGTAAATCATCATTGATGCTTATCAATCCAAATCCCTTCTTATATGAATATTTCAACTTGAGAGTACTTTTTTGTCTCATTATGAGTACCTCCCTAGTTTAGAGGGAGGGCCATCATCTTCATTATCGCCATCATCACCACCATCAATATCATCATTTCATTATCGTCATAATCACCATTCATGTCTTCATCATCATGATTATGGATATTGTCATCAATTATTCATAATTATAGGCATCATAAGAAATATCATCAACCTAAAAATGTTACGAGTGCTCAAAAAGCGTTGTTAGGACACATCATATATGCAAGAAAAATGACAACTTTATTTTTTAGAGATGATCAATGATCATCATCATTACTACCATTATCATCGTCATTATAATTGTCATCATCCCCATCATCATAACTAATATTATTTTTATCATATTTGTTGTCATCTTCATCATGAACATCATAATCATCATTCATGCCATTATTGTTCTTGATGATGACCAAGATGAAAATAATGATAATGATGATCAGATGATGATGACTTGGAAGATGACGCCAAACATAATTATTATGATTTTGACCATGACAACATTTAAAAATTGGGAAGAATGGCCAAGGTCATTAGCATCATCATCATCATCATCATTGTAACTCTCATTGTCTTTATCATCATTGTCATTATCATAACAATCATAATTCATGTCATTGTCATCATCTTCATTATCATCATTGTTATAATTATTGACATTGTCATCAGTTGTTCATAATTTTCAATGTCATAAGAAATATCATCAATGCAAAAAATATGATGTGTGTTGGAAAATGGATGCAAAAGTGAACAAAAAAAAAGGGGGTAAAAGTAGACGTAAATTTGGATGAAGAGTGGACACAACATAAGTAGATGCAGAACAAGACAGAAAAATTGACACGAAAGTGGATGAAAAAATAGATGCAATAGTTGATGAAAACTTGAACACAAAATAGGATTCAAACATGGATGAAAAAGTGGAAGAAAACATGGGCACAATAGTAGGCATAAAACTTAGCATGAATTGTGGTGAAACAAATGTGGATACTACAATGAATGTAAAAAAAAAAGACACAAACTTGAATGCAGGAAAAATTGGATGAAAAAAGGGATGTAAACATGGGTCAAACATAGGTGCAATAGTGAACACAAAATTAGTTGCAAAATTGGACGAATCAAAAGTGGATGTAAAAGTAGATTCGAAATGGGATGCAAAAAACATAAACAATATTTGATGCAAACTTGGACACAAAAGAGGATACAAATGTGGATGCAATAGTGAAAGAAAATGTGGGTTGCAATGATAGGCATAAGATATGGCACAAATCATAGCACAAAAAAAGTGGATGTAACAAAAAAAAAAAAAAAGATGCAAACTTAGATGCAAGACAAAATTCTATAAGGGATGTAAAAGTGGATGCAAACACGGGTGCAACATGAGAAACAAAATTGGATACAAAATATGGATGCAATGGAAGTACATGCAAAAGAAGATACAAAATGAGATGCAAAACCCAACACAAAAGTGGATGCAAAAATAGATGCAAAAGAGGATGCGAAGATGGATGCAAAATTGGAAGAAAACGTGGGTACAATAGTAAGTATAAAACATGGCACAAATTGTGTCACAACAAAAGTGGATGTAATGATAGATACAAAAAAAGAATCAATGAAGATGAAAAATAGGATGCAAAAAGGGATGTAAAAGTGGGCGTAATCATGGGTGCAACAATGGATGTAAAATATGATGCAAAAGTTGATGCAACAAAATTCTATGCAAAAGTAGATGCAATACAAGACACAAAACCTGATGCAAATCTTGACACAAAAGTGGATATAAAAAGGGATTAAAAATAGATGTAAAAGTTGATGAAACCTAGATGTATATGAGGATGCAATCGTGGATGCAAATTTAGAAACAAAAAAGGGTGCAAAGGGAGGTGTCAAACTAGGTGCAAATTATGGCACAAGAAAAATGGATGCAATAGTGGACACAATAACAGATGAAAAAGAGGATGTAAATATGGATGCAAAACGAGATGTAAAAGTCAATGCAACAAAAGTAGATGCAAAATTAGATGCAAAAACTAGACACAAACCTCGATGCAAAACTTGGAACAAAGGGGATGCAAAAAATATGCAAAAATGGATGCAAAAAATGATGCAAAAGAGGATGCAAGAGATGATGCAAGTGTAGACGCAAAAAGTGGATGCAATAGAGGATGCAAAAGATGGTGAAACAAAATTAGGTGCCAAACTTGATGCAAAACATGGTGCAAAGGATGGCACAAAACTTGGGATAAAACGTGGCATAAAACTTGGTGTAAAATCTAGTGCAAAACCTATTACAATACCTTGTGCTAAACTTGATGTAAGACTTGGTGCAAAACTTGGTGAAAAATTTTCATCAAGTTTTGCACCATATTTGATGAATGGACACAAATAGCACCAAAAATGGTCTCTAGATACAAAAAAGGAAGCAAAAATGGATGCTAATCACAGGGTTTTGTTGTAGTGTTTATTCTGAGAAAGACCCAGTTGAGCTAAATGTCAAGGACAATATACTATCAGTTGCATGTCTTTTCCCATAAAGGAAACTAATGCATGCAGTC
Source organism: Pinus taeda (assembly GCA_000404065.3). Lineage (NCBI taxonomy): Eukaryota > Viridiplantae > Streptophyta > Pinopsida > Pinales > Pinaceae > Pinus > Pinus taeda. Next base: position 26,387 of record APFE030574255.1, on the reverse strand, counting down.
AAGGTAAGGTTCCTTGAGGATTGCACAATTCTGACAGTATGTTAGAGTAGTGTTCCACTGGGTGAAGGAGATCATCCCAGAGGAACTATGCAAGGAAATAGGAGCTTGGAGGGTAGAGAGGAAGGCTTGTGAGAAGCTTTGATTACATGTGAGGATGCATGAGGATTGTACTGAGAGTTGGATAGTTGTGAGAACTAAGCCTTTTTATAATTCTGATGTATTTCCACCTTGTATGATAATACAGATAATGGGGTTTTTAGCTGAGGCTTTCCCCTGAGTATTTTATGTGTTTCATGTGTATTGATTCTTCTTCTTTTGGTTATATGTTTTCAGCTCGATCTTGCTCAATTCTAAGCTTCCGTAAAGCAAATTGATAGTAGAAGTAGGTTATAGTATTTTGCTTTGGTTATATTGCATTATCAGGTTAATCTACAGGTAGATTTTCTATAGTGGTCTAAGAGTTAGATTTGTAGAGAATTTGCAGAATTTCTACATGGTATCAAAGCTAAGTTTATCGAAGCAATCAGATACTGAAGAGCACAGAGAAGGATTGATAACATTGTAGAAAGGCAGAGTCAGCCGAAGCGCAAAGTTTTTAGTTGACAGAGGCAATAACAGTTAGAGACTTTGATGACAGATGCATCATACTGATTCAGGTTGGATGTTTTTTCATTTCTAGAGTTGCTAGAGCAACAACACTAGAGAAAAATGTTGCATTCATAATATTCCAAAGGTTCACAATCGGGATCGAGTTGAATTCCTTTCTTGTTAAGAGGGAGTGTTGAAAATAACAACAAGAAATGATAAAAATAGAATCCAGGAATTCCAATTTTAGTTTGTCCTTGAATTAAAATTGTGAATTAAAATCGAATTTAGTCTCACCAACTGCTTGGAAATAATTAGTTAATTCATTATGGATTAATTAGTTGGGGAAATTCAAGTTACAAGTCTTTCTGAAGTCATGTAAGAGTTATCCCTTAAATTAAGGAGATAAGCCTTGAGTTAAGGAGATAAGATTGAGTTATATTTGAGTTGTAATTAGTTAACTCAGTTTACTGAGTTAAGTTTAGTTAAATTAGTTCCAAACTATTTGAGGAACTAATAGAGAGTTATGAGTCAGTTGATGCATGCATGCACTCAACTAGTGTACTCCAGATAACTGAAGATTCTCTCATCAGAAACTCATGCATGTTTATTCTGAGAAAGACCCAGTTGAGCTAAATGTCAAGGACAGTGTACTATCAGTTGCATGTGTTTTCCTATAAAGATAACTAATGCATGTAGTCAAGGTAAGGTTCCTTGAGGATTGCGTAGTTCTAACAGTTTGTTAGAGCAGTGTGTGAGAGCAGTGTTCCACTGGGTGAAGGAGATCATCCTAGAGGAACTGTACAAGGAAATAGGAGCTTGGAGGGCAGAGAGGAAGGCTTGTGATAAGCTTTGATTGCCTATGAGCATCCAAGAGGATTGTACTGAGAGCTAGCTAACTGTGAGAGCTAAGGCTTTGTATAATTCTGATGTATTTCCACCTTGTATGATAAAACAAATAGTGGGGTTTTTAGCTGAGGCTTTCCCCTGAGTATTTTTTGTGTTTCATGTGCATTGATTCTTCTTCTTTTGGTCATATGTGTTCAGCTCGATCTTGCTCAATTTTAAACTTATGCAAAGCAAATTGATAGTAGAAGTAGGTTATAGTATTTTGCTTTGGTTATATTGCATTATCAGGTTAATCTACAGGGAGATTTTCTACAGTGGTCTAAGAGTTAGATTTGTAGAGAATTTGCAGAATTTCTACATGGTATCAAAGCTAAGTTTATTAAAGTAGTCAAATACTGAAGAGTGCAGAGAAGGATTGACAATAGTGCAGAAAGCTAGAGTCAACCGAAGTGCAAAGTTTTTAGTTGACAGAGGCAATAGCAGTTAGAGACTTTCATGACAGATGCATCATACCAATTCAGGTTGGATGTTTTTTTTTTTTTTTTTTTTTTTTTTTTTTTTTTTTTTTTTTTTTTTTTTTTTTTTTTTTTTTTTTTTTCTGGAGTTGCTGGAGCAACAACACTAGAGAGAAGTGTTGCATGCATAACATTCCAAGGGTTCACAATAGGGATCGAGTTGAATTCCTTTCTTGTTGAGAGGGAGTGTTGAAAAGAGCAAGAAATGATAAAAATAGAATCCAGAAATTGCAATTTTAGTTTTTCCTTGAATTAAAATTGTGAATTAAAATCGAATTTAACCTCACCAGCTGCTTGGAATTAATTAATTAATTCATTATGGATTAATTAGTTGGAGAAATTCAAATTAGAAAACTTTCTGAAGTCATGCAAGAGTTATCCCTTAAATTGAGGAGATAAGCCTTGAGTTAGGGAGATAAGATTGAGTTATATTTGAGTTGTAATTAGTTAACTCAGTTTACCGAGTTAAGTCCAATTAAATTAGTTCAAAACTGTTTGAGGAACTAATAAAGAGTTATTAATCAGTTGATGCATGCATGCACTCAAGTAGTGTACTCGAGATAACTGAAGATTCTCTCATCAGAAACTCATGCATGTCTATTCTGAGAAAGACCCAGTTGAGCTAAATGTCAAGGACAGTGTCCTATCAGTTGCATGTGTTTTCCTATAAAGGAAACTAATGTATGTAGTCAAGGTAAAGTTCCTTGAGGATTGCACAGTTCTGACAGTGTGTTAGAGCAGTGTGTGAGAGTAGTGTTCCACTGGGTGAAGGAGATCATCCCAGAGGAACTGTGCAAGGAAATAGGAGCTTGGAGGGTAGACAGGAAGGCTTGTGAGAAGCTTTTATTGCCTATGAGCATCTAGGAGGATTGCACTGAGAGCTGGCTAGTTTTGAGAGCTAAGGCTTTGTATAATTCTGATGTATTTCCACCTTGTATGATAATACAGATAGTGGGGTTTTTAGCTAAGGCTTTCCCCTGAGTATTTTATGTGTTTCATGTGCATTGATTCTTCTTCTTTTGGTTATATGTGTTCAGCTTGATCTTGCTCAATTTTAAGCTTCCACAAAGCAAATTGATAGTAGAAGTAAGTTATAGTATTTTTCTTTGGTTATATTGCATTATCGGGTTAATCTACAAGTAGATTTTCTATAGTGGTCTAAGAGGTAGATCTGTAGAGAATTTATAGAATTTCTACATGGTATTAGAGCTAAGTTTATCGAAGCAATCAGATACTGAAGAGTGCAGAGAAGGATTGACAATGGTGCAGAAAGGCAAAGTCAGCCGAAGCGCAAAGTTTTCAGTTGACATAGGCAATAACAGTCAGAGACTTTGATGACAAATGCATCATACTGATTCAGGTTGGATGTTTTCTTGTTTCTAGAGTTGCTGGAGCAACAACACTAGAAAGAAGTGTTGTATGCATAACATTTCAAAGGTTCACGATCGGGATCGAGTTGAATTCCTTTCTTGTTGAGAGGGAGTGTTGAAAATAGCAACAAGAAATGATAAAAATAGAATCCAGAAATTCCAATTTTAGTTTGTCCTTGAATTAAAATTGTGAATTAAAATCGAATTTAGTCTCACCAGCTGCTTGGAAATAATTAATTAATTCATTATGGATTAATTAGTTGGAGAAATTCAAGTTACAAGTCTTTCTAAAGTCATGCAAGAGTTATCCCTTAAATTAAGGAGATAAGCCTTGAGTTAAGGAGAAAAGATTGAGTTGTAATTAGTTAACTCAGTATACTGAGTTAATTCCAGCTAAATTAGTTCCAAACCGTTTGAGGAACTAATAGAGAGTTATCAGTTAATTGATGCATGCATGCACTCAATTAGTGTACCCCAGATAACTGAAGATTCTCTCATCAGAAACTCATGCATGTCTATTCTGAGAAAGACCAGTTGAGCTAAAGGTCAAGGACAGTGTACTATCAGTTGCATGTGTTTTCCTATAAAGGAAACTAATGCATGCAGTCAAGGTAAGGTTCCTTGAAGATTGCGCAGTTCTAACAGTGTGTTAGAGTAGTGTGTGAGAGCAGCGTTCCATTGGGTGAAGGAGATCATCCCAGAGGAACTGTGCAAGGAAATAGGAGCTTGGAGGGTAGAGAGGAAGGCTTGTGAGAAGATTTGATTGCCTGTGAGCATCCATGAGGATTGTACTGAGAGCTAGCTAGTTGTGAGAGCTAAGGCTTTGTATAATTCTGATGTATTTCCACCTTGTATGATAATACAAATAGTGGGGTTTTTAGCTGAGGCTTTCCCCTGAGTATTTTATGTGTTTTATGTGCATTGATTCTTCTTCTTCTGGTTATACGTGTTCAGCTCGATCTTGCTCAATTTTAAGCTTCCTCAAAGCAAATTGATAATAGAAGTAGGTTATAGTATTTTGCTTTGGTTATATTTCATTATCAGGTTAATCTACAGGCAAATTTTCTACAATGGTCTAAGAGGTAGATTTGTAGAGAATTTGCAGAATTTATACAAGATCATGGTTCAACACTTAGACTGGATGGGCGGAATCTATTTTTCATGCATGCATGTAAGTTGTATATGTGCTTGTTAGGTATGCATGGCAGTGGTCATTGTTACAGTTGTGTTTTCATGTAAAAGTTGATGATGTTGTTGTTGGGATGTGTTTGTCATGAATGCATGTCAGTTGTATATGCATTTGTTATGCATGTCAATGTCTATATGTTGTTATGCATGCACTGTCATGGTTATGGTTATGCATGTGTAGTATGTCAGACATGCATCGTGAGGTCATTGTATGCAATTAGGTCATCATGATGCTATTGGTATGTTATGATACTGATGTGTTGGATGAGATAGAGTTGGAGATGCAGATCATCAAAGTGAGGTTGAAGCACTAGACTTCGAGGTAAGAGAAGATGTCATATAGGTTTGTATATTTGGCATGCAAATATGTGGTTATTAGTTATTTTAAGCATTAGGGTTACTTATATTCTTGTCAATTTATTATTATGGTTACATGTATGATAAATGCTAGTCGATTAGTGCAGTTGTATGCACATGTGTCGAATAGTCATGAATGATAGTAACTTCTTGTTGTATGCATTGTGGTCATATGCCTAATGATTATGGTCATTGCAGCTAAGGTCTTGATATTATTATGTTTTGTGCTAATTTGGATTGATCTATGCAGATGATCATGGTTATGACATTTAGGTATGAGTTAATATATGTGATATTATGTCATACTAACCTAGATTGACCGTGCATATGTGATTGTTATGCATGAATGACAATTGTTTATGAGCTTATGAGGTGAACATGTTAGCTAGTCATTCTTATGGATATCATGACCTTATTTACATTGAGTTGATGTGTTGTGAAGTTATATCATGCTAAACTAGATTAATTGTGCAGATAAGATTGCCTCCCTTGAGATACATTAAGGTATGAGTTTGATTATGTCGGCTATTGATGGTTGAGTGTTTGATTATGTCATCTAGTTGATTTATTTAACATGGCATGTTTGTAAGTTGTTTTAATGTTTGATTAATTGCATGATATGAGTATGTGTTTGAAAGATTGTATGAATGAATGGTCTTGTTTTAAGATGGTTGTACTAATGCATTATGTATTGAGACATGTTATATGTACTTGAGTGTAAGTGTGTGCTAGTTTTAGTATTATGATTTTGACTATTAATTGATTATGACATGGTTGTTAGTCTTGGAAAAGGTTGATTTCAATTAATAGACATGATATTTTGATCCTTAGAACATGTGGTTGACATGTGCAAATAGTTGCAGGGAAAGATGCTTGGAATTAGCATGAAAAGGTAATAGTTGAATTGTTTATATAACTAATAGTTGGGTGATGTGACAGTACATAGTAAGATTTGCTTGCAACAAGGTAAAAAGGTAAAAGAATGGAATTGGGTGAGGATTCCTTTGGCTATGTTTGGAAACCGCAATTCCAAAGAAATGAATGCTTTAAATACAAGAAGTCTTCTTAACCTAGATTTTGTCCGACATTATGTGGATATATGTTATATTCCTAAACATGTATTTGACAAATTTATTAGCTAGTTTCTAGCTATAGTTGGGTTCATCGAGAGAATTGGAATCCCTTGAGGAATGATATGTGTAGGTGTATAATGTAGCAATGTGCTTGGCACGTCAAGGTAAGATAACTGGTATATTGTTATGTTTACTTATGCACTGACAGTTGTGTGTTTATGGAACTAGGATGAAAGGGATTGCATGGAAAAAGAGACTTCCATGAAATATTGAAGAAGGCTCAGGTTGAATTTCCCTTGGAGGCATTGGGAACCCATGAGGTTGAGTAATGGTGTTCATTGGGAATTTTGTGCCTTCAATATTTTGTGATTTTTTTGAGCTTGTTTTATGGTTTTTTATTGCGTCTGGAGCAAGGCCTTTCCAGTTTGTTTGTGATGTTGTGTTGCTATTGGTGTTTCATGTTTTTTCTTCTTGTTTGTTTCTTGTTCTTTTCTTTATGTTTTGAGGGTCTTGGAATTGGTTGGGAAGGAGGAAGTCAATGGAGCTCGGGGAGAGATGTGTGATACCTAACAAGTAATGTAAGGCATGGATGAAGCTCAGTGCATGAGTGAGGGTAGTTGAAGGTAAGGATATGATAGTTGGTTGGACTAGTTGGATCCACTACGGTAAATGGACGATGGAAGTAAAAACATGAGAAAGGTAACTGAAAAGGTAAATTAAATGGATTTGAGGCATCATATGCCTTGGCTATGCTGGGAACCGTTGCTATCAATGTTGTGCATGTTGTGAATGGATAAAGGGATTTCTCTTAACCTTGACCTTACGTTGTTTGGTAATTATATTGTGATCATGATTATGTTTATATATATCTATATGTATACATGTATATATGTATGTCATTGTCTAACAAGGTCATCGGAAATCATGGTTTTTTTATGCTCATATTTATATGTATATATGTATGTATGTATCTCTTTTTTTGGCGGAATCATGATTTTTTATGCTAATGTTTATATATATGCATGTATCTATGTATCTATGTCAATGTCTAACAAGGTTGTCCGGGATCATTCTATTGAGGAATGATTTCTTATGTAGGTGAAGGGCATGAAAGAGATTCCTGGTCTTATGGGGAATCAAGTGGGAAGAGTAGACTCAACAAATTTATGAGGTCAGTACCATGTGGATATGAGTTGATATTATGTGTTTATACGATGCCTATGTTTATGTTATGGATAGGTAATGTTGAGAGATACATCAATGGAATGAAATCATCATGATCTGTGACATGCTAGGATAAGCATGAATGACAGAGAGACACTGGAAGCAAGGTTTCTTGGTAGAGACAGTGTGGTTTTGGATGTGCAATGCTATTGTTGTGTATATGTTGTGCATATTGTATATTCAATGATTGTACCTATGGTGTTGAGTTCCTATTGTATATATTGTGTTGTGTGCATATTGCATATGTAGTGTTGGGTATAGATGGTGTTATGTACATGTTTGATGTGTGGTGATGCCTACATATTGTATTGTGTGCAGGATGTATATGTATTGTTGTGTGCATATGGTGTTGTGTGCATGTTGGATATGTTGTGTTGTGTACATATGGTGCTATGTACATGTTGTACATGCAGTTCTATGTACATATGGTGTTGTGTGCATGTTGTACATGTGGTGTTATGTACATATGGTTTTGTGTGCATGATTGTACATGTGGTGTTGCGTGCATGTGGTGTTATGTACATGTTGTACATGTGGTGCTGTGTGTAGGTGGTGTTGTGTACATATCTTGCATGTGGCGCTATGTACATGTGGTGTCGTGTACATGTCGTGCATGTGCTGTTGTGTATATGTGGTATTGTGTACATGTTTTACATGTGGTGCGGTGTACATATGTCTTTGTGTACACATTGTGCAGGTGGTGTCGTTTACATGTAGTGCATGTGGTGTTGTGTACATGTGGTATTGTGTACATGTTGTACATGTGGTGCGGTGTACATATGGCTTTGTGTACACATTGTGTATGTGTTGTCGTGTACATGTGATGTTGTGCACACATTATGCAAGTGGTGTTGTGTACATGTTACACATATGGTACTACTATTCATGTGGTATTATGTGCATGTCATACATGTTGTGCCACGGGCATGTAGTACTATGTATGTGCATTTTGTAGTTGAGGTATCGTGACATGTGTATTCGTTTTGTTGTACTATGTGTAGTACATGTATTATGTTGTGTTGTAAACCAGGTGTAGGTACATGTAGTGTGTGGTGTTGTACATCGGGTATAGATGTATGTGTTGTGTTGTACATTGGGTGTAGGTGTATTGTGTGGTGTCGTACGCTTTCTTTAAGTGTATGTGTTGTGTTGTGTGTCACGTGTGGGTGTATGTATTGTGTGGTGTTGTATGCTATGTGTGGATGTACATGTTGTGATGTACACTATGTGTATGTGTACATGATTGAAGAGAAGAAAAGGAACTGGGTGCTATCCAAGTGTGGAAATTGGTCCAGTGTGTGTAAAGAAAGAAAAAAGGCAAAAGTAAGGATTGATTAAGGGATAAGTATCAATATTTTATTTCAATCTTATTATACATGTGATCTATTATTCTAATTTATGATGGTTACATGTGATCTATGATTCTGGTTTATGATGATTGCATGTGATTCATGATTTTTATCTATGATGGTTGTGTTTTGAGCTAATCGGATGTGATGTGTTTATACATGATGATTTGATCAAAAAACTAGTTTGACTTGTTGTGACAAGAAAAATTTCTTGTGTACCTTGTTGATGGGCCACCAATTAGGTATGATTTGAATTTATTTCAATTTGTTTTGAATCTATTAGAAATTATGTGCTTGGTACAGGAAAGCATGCAAAATGCTCGGTTTAGGTGGTTGAAATAACTCAAAGAATTAACAGCAACAACAAAAGGAATTGGAACAAGCAATAGTATGTTGGTAAAGCACTTCAGGACCAGGGCCATTATGGGACACTAGTGCCCAATAGTGTCCAATGATTTCCATGATCATACTATAACTAGTAGGATGGTTTTGAGGTAGGGATATGCCTTGGTTGTTTGAACTTCTGATGTGAGGAAACCTTTCCAAGGGATGGATCGACCAGGACAGGGGATGTCGGGGAACTTGGAAGGTGAGTGACTACACGGAAGGGGGTGACCGTATTTCCCATGCGACAATGTGGTAAAGAAGGGAAGGTCGGGGATGGATTCGTTTTAGTTATTATCGTTCCTAGATGGAATCATATGCACATTGCGAGTTTGCCCTAGAATAATGAGCCAATAACTATTCACTAAGAGAACAAGTGGCACATGATTGTAGTGTTGGACATTATATGCAACTTTGACCTTGGAAATTGATTTTAGACTTCCTGGGAAGGAGGTAAATCTTGGTACTACTTTTGAGGGTGGAATTGTAAGCCCCTGGATTCCCTTGAAGTGGATGCAGGCATCGTATCCTTTTATTGGTTGGTTGAGGAAATGTGCATATGTGTATATTATTGTAAATATTGTATCAAGATGGATTTATAAAGATCCATAGATAGTATGATTATTTGTTGGTTGAAGCAAATGTGCATAAGTACATATGGTTATTGTAAATATCATAATGAGCTATGTTACAAAGCTCTAGTAAATGGTTTGTTTGTCATGTTTCAACAGTGGTCATTGCAAATACCACAACAAGTTGTGTTATAAATCTCCATGGGAAGTATGTTTTTCTTTTCAACGGTCTTGTTGGTTGTAGGTGTCATTGAACATTGAGGATAGTTTCCCCCAAGGGGTAGGGTTTTGTAACATCCCTGGTAAAAATTCATGTAAAACAAATATAAGACCAAGGTCATGGGACACGTATTCCAAGTTGAATGGAAGGAAAAATATCATAGTGGGTGTTCCTTTCGGTTATTATTACTAAAGGAAAAGGAAAATGGAAGTTTTGGAAACTTATTTATGAAAATAAAGGAAATTAGAAGAAAATGAAGGTGAATGTTCATGGGATGCATGTGAGGAGGAAAATGATGGAAAATAGAGGAAATTGAAGAAAATAGAGGCCTCATTGATAAAAAGGCTTCTGAGGATCAATTCATAGACTTTTTCAGTTACGTTTTTGAGCTCTCTCTCTATTCTCTTTCTCTCATTCTCTTAGACACTTAGAGTTTTCTTAGATCACTTAAGAATTGGATCAAGGAGAGAAATTAAACCAAAGGGAAGAAAATATCAAGCAATAAAGAGAAGGATATAACAGGATTATTTGCAGGTATTGAGTTGCATATATGATTTCCTTGCTATTTCTGGCATGCATGGCATTCATGTGTGTTCTTGGTTCTCTTGTTTTCACGGGCATGGGTTTTTCCAATTGTGGCAGTGTTCTTCAGCCTTGCCTTGCCATTTTCGGATAGCCATGGTGTGATGGGTTGTATTGTATTTGGTTGAGCTGGATTGCCAGATGGTTTCGAAACTGAGTGAGGTGGTCTTTGAAAGAAAGAAATGGCCTAGTAATCCCTGAACCTAACTCAGATTGTGGTAAACCCAAATAATGTGTGCCTTGGTGGGCCTAGGAATCCTTGACTAGTGAATGGTGGGATATACAGTAAAGCCTAGAGGTGTGTGCCCTCAATATGGCCTAGGAATCCTTGGCTAATGAATGGAGGGATATACGGTAAATCTTGGAGGGTGAAGTCTTGATTAGGCCTAGGGATCCTTGACTATTGTATGGTGGAATGTATGGTAATTCCTAGAGACTAGGAGATAGGCAAATTCCTCATAGTGTAGGTGGTGAAATCCGATGGCATCCATGCTTGTTTAGGGCCTAGTGATCCGATGGGGATTGCAATAAAGCTTGGTTCTATTGATGAGGGTGAGGTGGCTTAGCCTCAGGAAGCCCTAGTTGATTTTGGTTATGAGTCCTACATTCATGCTTGGAATATGGCACAACGGTGATTGGCTAAAATAAAGATTTGGTTAAGCCAATCTATGGTTGGGTGGTACGTGGAAGTCCCAAACCTGGTTGCCTTATGAATTCATTAATAATAGTTTCTTCTCCATGGTATTTCATTTGTAAATGTATTGGTTCACATGTGGTATTTATGGTTGTTGTATCCTTGTTATTTATGTTGGTTATATGATGGTTATGAGTATGTTTTATGACAGTGACAATGTATGGCTCTTAACATGTTTTGATTGGTAAATGAATGGATATTGAATGAATGACCTAATAGATGTTATTGTAGATATTATGAGAAGGCACTAGACCTTCTTGGTGATTTTCATACAAGTATCAGACCCTTATGTTCAAATGTGCATTTATAGCCTACAGGTTACATGTTCACAATGTATTCGACAAATTGTATGTCATGGTTAGTTTTGGTTAGGTATAGTCATTAATCAAGATTTGTGTTTGATTCCTTCTCTTGGTTTCATTTATTGTCTTGAAAGTCTCATCAAGTTTTTGCCATTGGTATGGAGCCTAGCCCTAAAAAAGTAGCTTAATTCTCGTAGTCTCTCACACAGAACTGGCTGAAAAAACTGCAGCCTCTCCCTTGCATGCTTGTGGGAGCAACTAGAGGGTTCAAGTCGAATGGAGGCCTTTTCATGGGAGCAAATGGGTGTTTAGTTCAATGAAAGGCTAGGTTAACTCAAGGGTTGGGCACCTGGAGTGGTGGATTATCTCCTTGGGGTCCTATAGCACCTGGGGGTGGTATGAAATGTGTTTGTTTGCTAGATAACTTTCTTAAATACACTTAAGGATTTGAATCATATCATGGTAACTCTTCATCACATGTTTACCCCGATGGACCGGTTATCTTAGGTAAAAGTGGGAGGAGTGTGTTACATCTTTTGTGCATGTAATTGTTTGATTATGTTATGGATTTCATATGATGATCATGGTTATGGTTAATCTACTAATGGAATAATGTGTGAATGTGTTCAATAAATTGAAAAGGAATACACAAGTTAAGAAACACAGTCACTACTGATTCACAACACCCCCGCCCAAGTAGTGAGCACATTTCCATCATCCTTATCATGGGTGGGGTATTTCCAAAAAGTATTAGAGAGTCTGTAACAACATCGTGTTAAAATATCATGTAATAAAGTTAATAAAGGAAAAATAAGACCAAGGTTAAGGGACACTTATTCCAAGCTGAATGTTGGGAAAAACATTCTAGTGGGCATCACTTCTTGTTTATTATGGCTAAGCGAAATTGGCAAAGGCAATGACAAAGGCTTTAAAAGGGAAAAAAGGCATTATTGGTATTTTAATTATGAAAATAATGGAAATAGGAGAAAAGGGAGGTGAAAGTTCATAAGTTGTATGTGAGGAGGAAATTGAATGAAAATTAAGGAAAATGAAGAAATTAGAGGCCTCAATGATAAAAAGGCTTTTGAGGATTAGTTCACACCTTTTGTCAGCCTTTTGTCGACTAAGAGTAGGTAGAGGAGTATATAGGCCTTTCTTCTTTATGGTTGGTTTGGCAATGGTGTAGGTGGTGAAAGATCTAATGTACTTCCCAACATCCTGACAAAGTTTTGGCCAATAAAAATACTTCTGCAATACTGCCATTGTTTTCTCTACTCTGAAAGTCCAGTGACCTGATTGTAGTGCGCCTCCCAAATAATATTGGAAGACTCGCTTGAAGGAACACATATGTGTTCCAAGTGGCATAACAACTCACCCTGAAGGTGAAAATTTGAACTTGCTTCCCTTCCAGGAGTGTCTGGTATGTGCTACTAAATTCTAAATCACTCTGGTAAAGATGCGTCCACCCCAAAGTCTCGTGCCCACAAGAGTCGAGCACAGTGATTAGCACCATGACTGGTGGTTGGCTAAGGCAGTCTGGAACAAGGTAGGTGGACCATTTTTTATGGAGGCCATTCTGCAACTTCCCTTGTGTTTGTATGAACGGCAGGGGTCAGTGGTCTATGTGGATGACCGTTTCCTTCCCCATAATGTAATGATTCCATTGGCAACGGGCCAACATAATGTACTAAATTTATTTGTCATAAGTGGGATACTTTCAGACTGTGTCTCAAAGTGTCTCACTATGGTAAGCCACTGGATGCCCATGTTGAGTAAGAACTACACCAATAACATAGTTAGAGGTGTTTGTCTCAATCTTAAATGGTTGCTGCAAGTCTCATAATGTGAGCACTGGTGCAAAGCAGAGGTGATGCTTCAACACAACAAATGCCTTCTGTTGTGTTTTGGACCAAAAAAACTTTACTTACACACTGTCGTTGGTGACTTGACTTAAAGGCCAAGTGATATGAGAGAACCGCAACACGAACCTGTAGTAGAACTTGGAAAGACCCATAAAGTTGTGGAGCTCTATTAGAGTGGTTGTGGCTGACCAATCCTGAATGAATTGTATCTTGGCTAGGTCCACATGCACACCTTTCTCATCAATTATGTACCCCATATATTGAACCTGGGTCATGCCAAAAGTGAATTTCTCTAAATTTCCACATAACTTGTATTATCACAGGGTTTGAAGGACCTGTCGAATATGGTGGAGGTTATCTTCCCAACTATGGCTGAAGATAAATATGTCATCTAAATACACCAACATGAATGCATTGGTGAAGGTTCACAAGATATCATCCATCAATCTCATGAAGGTTCACAAGATATCATCCATCAATCTCATGAAGGTTGTGGGGGAATTCGTCAACCCGGAAGGAATTGACCAACCATTTGAAAAGGCCCTCCTAGATTTGAAAGAATTCTTCCACACATCAGAGGGTTTGATAAGCACCTGGTGATAACCGAGGGTTTGATAGGCACCTAGTGATAACCGAACTTCAAGTCAATCTTTCTGAAATATTTGGCCCCCTTGAGCTAGTCCAAAAGGTCATCAATCCATGGGACTGGGTACCATTCCAGACAGTGATCTTGTTCAATGCCCAATAGTCAATACAGAGTCTCCAGGTCTTGTCCTTCTTATGTACCAATAAAATCGAGCTCCCACAAGGTGATGCAATTGGCCTAATGTGCCCTTTCTACAATAGCTCCTCAATCTGCCTCTTGATATCATCTTTCTCTAGAATAGAGCGTCGATAGATTGGTCCATTGGGTAGTGGCACGATCGAGGTTAGATCAATGGAGTCCTAGACCTGGAAGTGTAGAGTTACCTCTGTAGGTGAGGTGAAAATGTCCCTTTACTCCTCCACAAACTTGTCCATTTGTTGGTGTTGTGTGGAAGAGCCATGTCTGGAAGTCGTGGCCACAACTTTCTTCTTGCCCTAACAGTGAATCATAAGGAAAACAAATTTCATAGTATGGGAAATGATCTTATTGCATTGCTTTGTAGTGATCAAAGAGATGGTGCTAGGTTAGGCTAGCTCTAGTATCATGTACAACTTATTTCCCAAAGTAATAATCACAGAGAAAGGTCTAAACTCATATAGATTATGTCGCTTCCACAAGTATGGTTGTATTAATAATACATCACAAAATTCAAGAGGAGCAACATCACATAGTACCTCATCCGTGAAGGGCTTGATGTTGTTGGGAAGGCGGCATTGCTAGCTGAGGTGGAGATCTCATCCTCAGTGAAGCCACCCAATGGTGTACGGCTGTGGATGTGTTATCATCAGTAGGCTCTGCTGCTTCACAACCTCTACTAAAATGAGGTTCTTTTGGCTCTCGTTATCGACAATGAACTATAGCAAAGAACCCTTCACCCACATCTGTGAGTGGAAGAGGTGTTCCCCCTCCTCTGGATCTTCAAGCCCATTCTTCTAGATCTTGGTGGTGGCCATAGTGGAACTGGACTCTTCTTCAATGATCTTCTTCCCTTTGTCATTCCCCTTGTCGAGTTATGACTCAAAGTTGGAGAATGCGTCTCAATTGGAAGCCTTCAACTCAGCCACCAATGACTGCTTGGCTCGACACTCACTTGTGTTGTGAGTGGAGCTCTTATGGAACTCACACCATTTTCCTATGTCCTTCTTTGTCTTCGTGGTGTTTTTCCTTGCTTATGGATTCAGCGGGTTTTTTGGGGTCACCTTGCCTTGGATTTGACCTTTTCTCTATGGTTTCGGGGTGCCTTTTCTTGCTTCAAATTCGCAAATCCAAAGTCTCGCTTCTTTTGTATAAACTTCTGCTCAATCTTGATGGCATATCGGTATGTCATACCGAGCGAGGAGATATGCAAGAACTCCATCTCGTCCTAGATGTACTTGTGTACGTAGTCGCGGTACTTGACTGACAAATTCTACTTAGAATCCTTAATACCCAATTTTGTGTAGAGGGTATGGAAAACATTTGTGAACTCTAGCACATCTTGGTCCCTTCCCTCTTGTAGTGTGGTCCACTTTATGTATTTATCTTCATAGATCTGATAGGGTAATATTGTTCCTTAATGGCATCTCAGAAAGAATCCCAAGTGGGTGGGGCTAAAAACAGTGAGGATTCCCCCTCATCCTTTTGTTCACAGTAGGTTTCCCACAAGTCCTTGACTTGTGGGGTGGCTTTGAGAAGTGCAAAAGTAGTCTTTTCCCAATTGGAAAAGTCATGAACTGAAAAATATCATTCCAACAGATTCAACCATTTATCTACAACGTCTATATCTATCTGGCCCTCAAATATGGGGATGTCAAAGTTAACTTGTACTTTAAAAGGAGTGGTGCCTCCAAATTAGTTGTTGGATGAAGATACATCGCATGTGGGTAGTTGTCTAAGGATATAGGATAATTTATCCATCATTGTGTTCCTATGTCGCTCGAGGGCTTCCTTGAGTAATATTTTGATAAGATCATCTATCCCCTTGTCTTTCTTTTCTTCCACCATGGGAGGTCAAAGAGTTTTTCGAGGCTGGTCTCTCAAAGTTTTAGCCAGATCAAGCCCTAACCCCTTATACCCTAACCTTGTTGGGACATGCAAAGAAAAACAAATAAAGAGCAGACCGCTCTGATACTACTGATTCGAGCTTAAACAGGAAAGCAACAAATTACAAATATAAGCATAATTACATAGATGCACCAGAAATAACACTTCATTTCATTAATATAAAAATACTTAAATATGCTTACAAACAGAATGGAAATAAACTAGCTTGAGCAATGGTATATTATCTCTGAGAAGAGATGTGGCGTCTACATGCCTCTAAACTATGTTACAATGAGGCTCAAGGGCCTATTTATAATTGAACAATAAGAGAAAACCCTAACCCCAGGAGATGAAATGCCAAGAGTTTGTGGTCCTCATTGGGGTTAGTTGGGGAAACAACTTCCCGAGGTCGTAACTTGGTCATATTATCTTTGTTTGGCACGTACGATACCTTGTTGGAAAGGTATGTCTGAGTACTATAGGATTTGAGGCAAGCCCTTACCTATGGCCATGGGCCTGCAATGGACCTCAAAAAAACACCATTTAGGGGGTCAAAACTACTCTGAAAGTCCAGGACCTGAAAAACTACTAAAAATAGTAAATGTTGAAATAAACAAGGAAACAGATGAAATCGACTAGAGTTCTAGGTGGAATAGGTAGGTGGTCGCAAATATCCACGTGGATCACCAATGTTGTAGTGATCTGGGCATATCCAAAAATGAACTTCCTATAATACCTTGTATACCCTAGAGTTATGTGCAACTATCACATTGGCGTTTGAGGAGGTAGGTTCAATATCACTACGATCTTTACTGGGTCAACAAGAAGTCCCTACTTACAAACTACATGTCAAAATAGAATACCCATCTATGAGCATAAAATACACTTATTTAGATTGAGGGAGATCTACATCTACCTACACCAATTCAACATAAGCCCTAGAACCTTGGTATGCATCTATAGAATGTTAAACACAATCCAATCATCGAGGTAAACCTCTAAAAACGCTTGCAAGGATTCATTAAATGTTGCCACCAACATGCGGGAAAATACTTCAAGTGCATTCTTTAACCTGGATGGCATGATAATGTACTAAAATGAGCCCCACTCTATCAAAAATTTGGTCTTGTGATAGGATTCTTTCCCTCCAATGTTTTCCAAGACCTTATCTTTAAACAGGGTGTGGAACAAATCATGGACACAGGTGTCATTCAACATCCTTAAATCAACTATATATGAATTCTGCAAGTCTTTTCCAACTACACAACCATGGGATTGATCCACTCCAACTCTTTCGCATGCTCAATGATACCTACTTTTAGTATCTTATCAAGCTCCTCCCTTACTTTTTTCTTATAAATGGGATTGAGGTTATAGCGTCTTCGACCAACTGGATTTTCACCTATCTTTGAAACGATTCTCATCTCCCCCAACTTTCCCACCATCCCCTTTATCTCTGCAAAAGTGTTGGGGAACAAATCTTGGTACTCGCATAATAGGTTAGAGATATTTTCCACAGTGGCTTCATCCCAATAATCCCTAATCATTATGAACTTGGGGTTATTCTCAGTTCTGATATTAACTTTGTGGATATTAATAGGATTGGTATAATTTGGCACAACAGAGTCCATTTCTTGTCCTTTCACCTATTTTTCCCCTTCAAACTCTGAAATATTGATATCCCAAGGATCTTCATCATTATTGAATTCTTAAACCACACCATAGCACTCTTCCAGCTTCCTAGTAGTCTTATAGTTCTAGTGAAATGCGTAGAGTGGCACTCCCCTTACCATGCGATTTGGTTTTGGTGCAAAGAAATTTTCTTTAACATGGTGCAGATTCTCACCTAGGTGTGAATCCTTTTATTCAAATTGAAAATTTGAAACAATTTTTTTTCCACTTTTGTGCAGTTTGTTGTGCCTAATTGCAACTTCAACTCTATATACCATTTCTGAGGTATGAAATCTAACCTATGCACAAACTAGTGGACCCATTCCACCTCTTTAATACATTCATCCTTACATTCTATGACACACTTCTCCAATTGAGTGGTGGGGGATTCTTTACATGTGTATCATTTTGCATACTCCCTAGCATCTAAACCAAACCTAAAGTGTAGCAGGTACCTAAATTGTTGCCACATCTTTGTGCGCACCTTATGTGTTTCCCACCAACAAGCGGGCATAGATTTAAGAGAAATATTGACACGAACAAACTTAAATGTTCTGGAACCTATATTTCAAAATATTTCACAAAAGTAACAACATCTATCAACCCATTAAATTGAGGTTCTCATACTTCCATGCCAATCTGCCTCACAGACTCAGCAATCTAGGCACATCTAGTGGAAACCTTATGGAGGCATTACCACTAGTTCTCCAATGCCTCATCTGAGTCAAATAAACATGAGTTAATGCTTTGTCAGTTTAATGCACCATACAAATTTGGGTTGATGTAGTCATTGCACAGAATTGTGATGTTATAAATATTAAAAAGGTTGACTATGTAGAGTTCCTCTCTCAACGGTTTGACGTAGCAGCCCCCCTCTTTAGGGTCTAATGGTGTGACAACCCATAATTCGCATGTTTCAAAAATAATTTTCCTCTTTTTCAAAATGATAATAACCTCATTATCGAAGGCCCAATCAATGTCGAGTAAGTTCAGGTAAGGGTTTGTGTCACCCACATTTTCAATAACTTAAAAGCCTGTGAGACTCTTTACCTTGTCAATATTAACCTCTATGTCTGCTAATTTCTTGATTGGGAATATTTGATATTTATAAGAAAGGTTTGGTGACCACACCAGGTTAGGTTTACCCATCAATTCCCAGGCCTTCTTTGGAAATATATTAACATCAAAACCCAAATATAGAATGTTATTGTCCATGTCATAGTATGTTATGTGGGTGCTATATTTGAATTCTTAGTTGGTGCACCTTTTTTCACAACACCCACTTTCATATCTTTGGAGAAACCTACAAGGAAGTATCTCCCATGTCCTATGCACCATGCTCATCGATATCTTGTGTGAAATGGTCAATCATCCTACACAACCTCTTTATTGCATACTCAATCCTCATTAAATTTAAACAACTTCTTAAGACATTTTGAATAGGGATTACCTCCCCTAGCATTACCTATTGTAGAGGTTCATAAAATTTCATTGGCACATCTATATTGGTTGCCCTTGTGGCTATCATGTTGAGGTCAAATCTCCCCACTCTATAGCTAAAAATTCCCTTCTCGCTTCCTTATATGTTTGTTTCTCCCTGACGAGATCGACTCTCCCCACTCTGTAGCTAAAAAATCCATTCTCGCTTCCTTATATGTTTGTTTCTCCCCGAGGAGGTCGAACCTTGGAGGTCATGTTAGTGTCATTCGGTTCTTCCTGTCACGAGTGATCAAATATGCTTTTACCAAGTTTTCTTAGGGGCATCAAAGTCAAATTTTATCATGTCACTAGGTTTTCAGAATAAAATTTGGTCACTGGTTAGTGTGTCTAGGATTATTTCCACTCTCTCAAGAATTTCACATGTCAGTCACTTTCATCGCTCAGCTAAGTGTATCATCATTAAGAGACTATCATCATCATGTCATTCATCACCATCATGATTTCATTCAATTCAGTGTCTTTATTAGGTCATTAGGGTTTCAAGGTCACTAAAACCTTCAATTCATGCATAAAATCCGTCAAAGGAGGAGTGGTAATAAGCAAGTTTCTTCAACAAATTTTGATTTAAAATGTAATTTTGTGTTTTTATATGTAATAATTACTTCAAATTTCCAAAAGGGCATTGTAGAAAGAAAAAGACCAAAACCTACTAAACGGGGATTTGAGTATTGAAGACAGAATTGCTATGGAAATCAATGAAGATAGGGAATATTGGCTAGGCAAAGTCAATGGCCATCTAAAGAAGCTTATTGAAAAGGTTAATAGGGACAATTAGATGTTGAGGCACATGGCCCACCACTATCAAACAAGGAATCAGATTGCACAAATCAAAATCAAGAAATTGAAAACAAAACTGAAAGAAGTCCAAGACAAGAAAAGAGAGTCAAGAAAAAGGGGTAAAAGAATGAAATTGGTGGCTAAAACATCCACGATTGTTTAGGCTATCATCCATAGAAGCCAAGGAGAAAATTTTGGAGCAATTTGAAATTTTTATGAAAATTTACAAGAAATGGCACAAAGAAGCATCGCACAGAGGCGCAACCCTTTTTCCTTGGACATCCAAATGAAGTATTTCCTACATGGATGAGTACATAATGATGAGAACATGCCAAATATTAGTTTATTTTTGCATAAAAGCTTCCTATTCTAATCAGAAACTCAAAGACAGCTCACCTTTTTCATGCCTCTGCCACTAAACCTCGACTGGCGCGACGCTTCTGGGTAAGGTTGGCAAAATCAAGTTTTGAAGGCCTTCCCATGGGTATTTTTTGGAGCTTGATGGCTCATTGGAAAGTAGATAGGTAGGGATAATTGACCTATTTTCAAAATGCATAATTGACTCCTAAAAGTCTGCCAAAATCAGCTCCCAATAGGTGCAACCCTTTTGTTGGCTGCTGTGACCCTTCTGGGCCTGGCGCGACCCTTCTGGAGACACCTTGGGAGAATGAGTTTTTGGAGGCCCTCCCATGGTTCATTTTAAAAAATTCAAGATTTTCTTGAAACTAGACAGACACAGCTAGTTTACCATTCTTTCATATTTAAATTTTGACTTTAGGAAGGCACCTAAAACCGACCTCAAACTTGGCACTACACTTCTACAATTTTCTGAGATTTTAATTAAAATTTTCACTATGTAATTTTTCAAAGTTTCTAGTTTGACTTTTGTAAAAGCGAAAAGGTGAAAGTGGATGAATGTAAATGGGAAAATGTAAATTTCAATGGGTTACTATATGGGTAAATAGGTTACCTATCCTCCATTTAAAGCTTTGGATAAATATCTTGTGATAGTTAGATAAAAGAGGAAATAGTTGAGTAACCTCCCTAGTATGTAGCAGTGATCAGATAGGTGCATGTATTTGACTTTCTTTGCTAGAAATTTGACCTCCTAGGGAGGCTTTTGACTTCAGATCCTATATGAGGCCTTTTATAATCATTTTCAAGCGTTGGATGCAATGGAATTAAGCCTTGAATGCTAGTGTAATTGAGAATTTGGCTAGAACTAATAGACAGAGTTTGCAGCTATTATAGTGGGATTCTTGTGGTATGTGTTTTAGCAATTTTTTGCTTCTATGATTATAAGTTTGAATGTATTGTATCTTTAATTTCCATTTCCATATTTCATGTGCTTGTTTCCTAAGATAATAAACATAATTCATTCATGTAATGCTCTGTTTTAGAGAAGCTTTCACATTATTGTTCATTTTTCTTTTGATATAAATGAATTCATGAGACTCATGCTCGTTTAGAAACCCTATCTATCTCCAATATACACAATGATAACCATACAGTGCTAAAGTGTGTGCCTACCTTGCCCCATTACATCTTTGCAAATATGATTCTCAAAGCCTAGACCTAACTCCATAGACCTAAGCCATCATCCATAAAACAATAAAAATCAAATAAAACTCTGATCTAAACATATCTAGCCTAAAATCATTTATATCTCAGTCATCTTTTGACTATAATTTCATAGAGAGAGCCCTCTCTGGTTCGGTAGGGCTAGATACCTGTTATGTCCCTATACTACTAGTGTAACCCCTATTGTTATTAGTGAAACCCCCTTATTATATTGTTGTGCCCATGTAGTCTCCATATTGTTATTATTGTATAGAAGCCCACTATTGTTATTGTTGTACCCTTATATTATTATTGTTATGTCGGATCTGATTATATTATGACCCCTTAGACTCCTATATATAGAAAGGAGGTCTTGTCATTTGTATCATTGAAGAAATGTTCATTTGTGTAATGTAAAGGGGGTTGCCCCCTAGAATAGGCTGAATTCTATGACGTTTCTTGTCATTTGTATCATCGAAGAAATGTTCATTTGTGTAATGTAAAGGGGGTTGCCCCCTAGAATAGGCTGAATTCTATGGCATTTATATTTCTTTTCTATCTTTTTGTGAGTTGGTTTCATAACATTTGGTATCAAAGCTTTGGATTCTAGGGTTTCGTTGCTCCAAACAGGTCATTGTGGTATTTTTGCTATAACTTTTTTGCTACTAAGTTTCAGAAGCTAAAAAAAACCCATTTGAGAAGAAATCGGTCTGAATCTCAGGTCCAAATTTTAGATCTTGTCTCGCTATATTTTTAGAGATATGATCTGAGGAAGTTAGGGTTTTTGCAAGCTCCAGAATTTAATCACAAATAGGTCATCGTGGAATTTTCGCTATAATGTTTTTCTATTAAGGGTCAGACTTTGAAATTAAAAACTGTTCGAGCCGAATTCTTGGTGAAGCTCAAGTCCGAATTTCAGATCTTTTGTCACTATATTTTCGGAGATATAATCTGAGGAAGTTAGGGCTTTTGCAGAATCCCAAATTACATTCTAAACAAGTGACCTTGGGAAAATCGTCATAACTTTCTCTCTGAGCATCAGATTGAAATTTCCTAAGTTGCAGAAAGAGGATGGACTATATTTTTCTGTTTATATTTTTTAGATCCGAAGGTCGCAATAGTGACACGTGGCACGTCATACAAGTTCGCTCTACTGAAACATTATATAATAAGGTCATCTTAGGATATTGGGAATAACTCTTTCTTGGAGAATCCAATTTTGATAAGACTGGTGGCATTGGAAAGAGGACTCAAAGGACTACCGTAGGAAGAAACTTTATATCTTGGAGAGTTACAATTACAGAGATACATCAGATTCAATATCGAGCTCTTACAAAATGAAAAAAGAGGAAGAAATGCAACATGATATATCAAAATTGTGAGACCAAGTGCAACAAAATTCACTCTCACAAAAAGTAACAGAAGCTAAGATGGATGGTTTAAAGAAATGCATGGAAGATAAAATGGAGGGTTTAAAGAAAGACATGCAAGCTAAGTTGAATGCCGTGGAAGCTAAGATGGATGGTTTGGAAGCTAAGATGGGAGGAAAAATGGACGATTTGAAGACATATATGACAAATTTGCTACAAGAAATGTTTATGAATGGAGAAAAGGTAGTAAAGGAAACTCATGAAGAGAACAAAGTAAATTTTAATCTTGATTTCATAGACTCTAACATTGGATTGAATACCCACCATGTTCCAAACACTGGTATGAAGAAGTTTGATGGCAAGGATCTCGAAACATGGATACTACAGATGGAGCAATTTTTCAATCTCCATAATGTGCAAAACACACAAAAGGTACGTATTTCAACTTTATATTTGGAACAAAATCAATTTGTATGGTATTGATGGCTTTGCTCTCGTAAACAAATTGTCACTTGGGCAATTTTTACGGAGGAAATGATAGCACATTATGAGGATACAAAAAGCAACACCTTTTTTAGCCAATTGATCAATCTCAAACAAAAGGGTTCAATGATGGAGCACGTTGAGGACTTCCAAAAATTGAACATAAGGGTAAAATATATTCCAAAGGAGCATAGGATTGATGTGTTCATAGTGACTTTAAAGGATAACATCCAACATCATGTTTTCCTTTGGGAACCTAATTCATTGGAAAAGGCATTCAGGTTGACAAGAAAAATGGAAAGTAAAATTATGGCAACAAGGAAGCCTACCACTCACAACTATGGAAGTGTTGGTTCCCCTAGCCTTCCACAACCTACAAGGTTGACACCACAACAATTGGAAGAAAAAAGAGAAAAAGGGATTTGTTACAATTGCGATATAAAATACATTAAAGGTCGTAAGTGTTCTGAGAAAAATTAATTTACATAGATTGTGAATAGGAGGAAGAAAAGGAACAAGAAATGTCAAAAGAAGAGCATATACACTAGGAACAAACCCTAGAGAAAGAAGAAATGAATCCGACCATATCTTGTAATGCATTGGTTAGAATTACCACTCCTCAAACTATCAAGATAAAAGGACATATCAAGAAGAAAAAGGTAATAGTGCTGATTGATTCGGGCAGTACCCATAATTTTATTCATTGTAAGATAGCCAAGGAATTGAATTGCTTCCTATATCCAGGACCAGAGTGTCAAGTGATGGTTGCAAGTGGAGGAACCATAAATTTCTTTGGAAAGTGCCATAATATCAAGCTATCCATGGGAGAATATGTATTGAATAGCCCAATTATTTCCATTCCAATGGGTATTGTTGATGTTGTACTAGGAGTCCAATGGCTACAATCCTTGAGTACAATAGCTTTTAATTTTCAAGAACTTCTCATGAAATTTTCTTCGAAAGGAAAGGAAGTTGAATTAAGGGGTATCATAGGGAAACTGGGATAGATAATCAACTCTAATGGAATGACAAAGCTTCTAAAGAAAGAACAAAGAGACGTAATTGCACAATTATGTTCGCTAGAGGTTCCCACATTGAAATCATCTATTTCTCCACATCTCCAAAAAGCCTTGGACAATCACTCCAAGGTATTTGAGACTCCCAAAGGCATCCCACCTATTCGTGATCATGATCATGCTATTCATTTGATACCAGGAAGTGTTCCTCCAAAAATCAGACCTTACAGATATCAATATGCCCAAAGGAGTGAAATTGAACATATGGTTGCAGAAATGCTAGAGGTTGGTATAATTATCCAAGCAAATTCGATAAATGAAGCAAGGGATGAATGGAAGAATGACGAAGCAGGGTGGGAACTCATTCAAAAGTTACAGAAGATCCCGGTTCAAACAATATTTCCAGAACTTAACAAGGAAGGAAAAATCATATTGGAACCTGAAGCAGTCACAGAACCGACAAATCAAAAGCTATGAAATTGATCAATTTCAGAGTATCTCATCAAGTGGAAGAACTTACCCGCTAAAGATTCCACATGGATGGATGATAACTTTATACAAAAGAATCCATAACTACTCAAGCGTTGAGGACAACAATTTTTTAAGGAGAGGAGCATGTTATGTCCCTATACTACTAGTGTAACCCCTATTGTTATTAGTGCAACCACCTTATTATATTGTTGTGCCCATTTAGTCTCCATATTGTTATTATTGTGCCCCATAGAAGCCCACTATTGTTATTGTTCTGCCCTTATATTATTATTGTTAGTTCGGCTCTGATTATATTATGACCCCTTAGACTTCTATATATAGAAAGGAGGTCTTGTCATTTGTATCATTGAAGAATTGTTCATTTGTGTAATGTAAAGGAGGTTTCCCCCTCGAAGAGGCTGAATTATAAGGTTATACTTCTTTTCTATCTTTTTGTGAGTTGGTTTCATAACAATACCAAACTAAAAGCTTGGTCTTTGGTTACCTTTGTCGATTCCTCTCAGCCTGGGAAATTGTGGGGGATAACATCTTGGCACCATTGTCGAGGATACGAGAGATCATATCTTCCCTAGGAAAGAACGACAAGGAATAGATCTGATTTGATAATGGTGGAAAACGATCAGACACATATGAAGGATGAACTCATTCACTTGGCGACTCCAAATCAGTTTCAAATTTAATTCAAAGACTCCACTAGATGATGAACCTTACTAACATAAACATGCAAGGAAAATATGGGAAGATCAGGTATTCAAATTGGACTTTCATCCAAGACTTCATGTTATTTATTGTAAATTATTTCTTCTCTTTTTTTGAGAATGTCAAGAAGGTTTTCCATAATATATTGTATTTGAGAAAAGATCCCAGACTTGCATTTGATTCCTTTCCTTCGAAAATTGTGAATACAAATTTTGGTTCTGATCAAGACCCTTCTTCTGAATCTTATGATGACCATCTTCAACTTGATGAGCCTCAAGAGATCAAGAATAATCCTATACCTTCTGTACATACTCCTACACTGTTATGAGACCAACTCATGAAAAGATAGAAAAAAAAAAGATCAACGCCTTAGAAATTAGCCTCTTCGAGGGGGGAAACTCCTTTACATTACAAAAATGAACAATTCTTCAATGATAGAAATGGCAGACCTCCTTTCTCTATATGGGAGTCTAAGGGGTCATAATGTAATTAGAGTCGACATAACAATAATAATGTAAGGGCACAACAATAACAATAGTGGGCTTCTATGGGGCACAATAATAACAATATGGGGACTACATAGGCACAACAATATTATAAGGGGGTTGCGCTAATAAAAATAAGGGGTTACACTAGTAGTATAGGGACCTAACATGCCCCTCTCCTTCAAAAAGTGTTGTGCTCAATGCTTGAGTAGTTTTGGATGCTTTTGTACAAAATTATCATTCTCCCATGTGGAATCTTTAGCGGGTAAGTTCTTCCACTTGATGAGATACTCTAAAATTGATCGATTTCATAGTTGTTAGGTTCTTGTTTCCATGACTTCTTCAGGTTCCAATATGATTTTTCCTTCCTCGTCAAGTTCCGACAATATTGTTTGAATTAGGATCTTGTCACTTACAAACTTCTTTAAGCATGAAACATGGAAAACTGGGGGCACTCAAGAAGATACAGGAAGCTCCAATTTGTATGCCATAGTACCAATCTTTTGTAACACCTTGTATGGACCATAATACTTTGGTGAT
>APFE030574252.1:0-46639 GCA_000404065.3 Pinus taeda | reverse complement strand
GGCCATCCCAGAAAAATTCCTTCTTAACCCTGTGGTAAGTTTTTAAAAATCTTGAGTGCCCTCCTAAGGGAGAAGTGTGCAATTCCATAAGAATCTTTTGTTTCAGCTGGGAATTCTTACAGAGGTATAAGTGATCTTTGTAACATAGCAAATCATTTTTCCAACTAAATGTATTAGACGTACTGGAATCTTGTTGTAACTTCTGAATAAGTGCCCATACTTCTTCGTCATTCTTCCATTCCTCCCTTGCTTCATTTATCCAGTCTGGTTGGATAATAGAAATTGCACACAACAATACTTCTGCATCCTCATCCTTTCTTGAGAGTGCATCTGCCACCACATTTTGCTTCCCTTTTTTGTAGATGATTTCAAATTCATAACCCAACATCTTTGTCACCCACTTTTGTTTCTCTTCAGAGGATAATCTTTGTTCTGAAAAGTATTTAAGGATATCATGATTTGTTTTTACCTTGAAGTGTCTTCCCATTAAGTAGGGTCGCCATTTCTTAAGTGCATGGAGTATTGCCAACATTTCCTTCTCGTAAATATCTTTGTGTAAAAACTTTCCCTTGATTGGACGACTTTCAAAAGCAATGGGTCTTTCATCTTGCATTAAAACAGCGCCAATTCCATTTCCTGAAGCATTACATTCCACAATAAAGGTTTTTGTGAAGTCCGGTGTAGCTAAGACCGGTGCTTGGCACATTGCCTCTTTAAGATGTTCGAAGGCCTTTGTTGCGTCCGAATTCCATGAAAATGCATCTTTCTTCAATAATGTTGTTAGAGGCACTGATATTCTCCTATAATTCTTAACAAACTTGCGATAATACCCTGTTAACCCGAGAAATCCTCGTAGATGCTTTATGCATGTGGGGATTTTCCATTCTTTAAAATGGCTTTAATTTTGCTAGGGTCTACCTTAACTCCTTCATGAGATACAATATGACCCAGATATTCCACCTATTGTACTCCAAAGAAACATTTGATCTTTTTGCATATAATTGTTTTTCCTCCAATAGTTGTAGCACCCTGTCAACATGTTCAACATGATCCTTCCAAGACTTGTTGTAGATTAGTATATCATCAAAGAATACTAACACAAATGTTCTAAGGAATGGTTTGAAAATTGAATTCATCAAACCTTGAAATGTTGAGGGTGCATTGGTAAGGCCAAAAGGCATGACCAAAAATTCATAATGACCCTCATGAGTTCTAATGTTGTTTTCGGAATGTCTTCAGTCTTCATTCTGATTTGATGATATCCTGAATGAAGATCCAACTTGGTGAAGTAAATTGATCCATGCAATTCATCCAGTAATTCATCAATGACAAGAATGGGAAACTTATCTTTAATAGTGAGCTTGTTGGGCTCCCTATAATCCAGACACATGCACCATGATCCATCCTTCTTGTGCACCAATACTACTGGAGCAGAGAAAGAACTTGGACTCAGTTGAATTATACTAGCCTCTCGCATTTCTGCAACCATACATTCAATTTCACTCTTTTGGGCATAGGGATATCTGTATGGCTTGACGTTTGGAGGAACGCTTCTTGGAATTAGATGAATAGCATGATCATGATCACGAATAGGTGGGAGACCTTTGGGAATCTCAAATACCTTGGAATGATTGTCCAACACTATTTGGAGATGTGGAGAAATAGATGATTCCAATGTGGAAACATCTAGCGAACATAATTGTGCAATTACACCTTTTAGTTCCCTTTTTAGAAGCTTTATCATACCATTAGAGTTGATTATCTTTCCCGGTTTCCCTACCATACCCCTTAATACGACTTCCTTTCCTTCCATAGAAAATTTCATGAAAAGTTCTTGAAAATTAAAAGCTATTGTACCCAAGGATTGTAGACATTGGACTCCTAATACAACATCAGCACCTCCTATTGGAATGGAGAGCATTGGGCTAGTCAATACATATTCTCCCATGGATAGCTTGATATTATGGCACTTTCCAGAGCAATTTATCGTTCCTCCATTTGTAATCATTACTTGACACTCTGGTGCTTGATATATGAAGCAATTCAATTCTTTTGCTACCTTACAATGAATAAAAATTATGGGTGCTTCCTGAATCAATCAACACTATTACCTTTTTCTTCTTGATTTGTCCTTCTATCTTGATGGTTTAAGGAGTGGTAATTCCAGCCAATGCATTAAAGGATATGGTCTGATATATCCTCTTCTGTTGACCTTTCTTGCTCTTTTTCTTCTTCCTCTTCACAATCTATGTAGAATAACTTCTCAACACACTTATGACCTTTAGTGTATTTTCTATCACAACTGTAACAAAGCCCTTTTTCTCTTTTTTCTTCCAATTGTTGTGGTGTCACCTTATAGGTTGTGGAAGACTAGCGACAACAACACTTCCATCTTTATAGTTGTGAGTGGTATGCTTCCTGGTTGCCATAATTTTGCTTTCCATTTTTCTTGCTAACATGAATGCCTTCTCTAATGAATCAGGTTTCCAAAGGCGAACTCATGTTGGATATTATCCTTTAAAGACCCTATGAACACATCAATCCTATGCTCCTCTGGAATATCTTTTACCCTTATGTTCAATTTTTGGAACTCCTCAATGTGCTCCATTATTGAACCCTTTTGTTTGAGACTTATCAATTGGCTAAAACAAGTGTTGCTTTTTGTATCCTCATAATGTGCTATCAATTCTTCCGTAAAAATTGCCCAAGTGATAAATTGTTTACGAGAGAAAAGCCATTGATACCATACAAACTGATTTGGTTCCAAATATAACGTTGCAATATGTACCTTTTGTGTGTTTTGCACATTATTGAGATCGAAAAATTGCTCCATCTGTAGTATCCATGTTGAAGGATCCTTGCCATGAAACTTCCTCATATCGATTTTTGGAATATGATGGGTCTTTGATCACACATTAGAGTCTGTAGAATCATGATTAACATTTCTTTTGTTCTCATCATGAGTTTCCTTTACTACCCTTTCACCCTTAGTGACCATTTCTTGTAGCAGCTTATTCATATTTATCTTCAATTAGTCCATGTTTGTCTTCAAATCACCCATGTCTGTCTTCAAATCTGTCTTCCAATCATCCATATTAGCTTCCATGCCATTCATCTTAGCTTCCACGCCCTTTATCTTAGATTCCATGCCATTTATCTTAGCTTCTATTAGCTTTTGTTAGTCTGACATTCTTGCACTTGGTCTTGTAATTTTGATATATCATTTATCATTTCTTCCTCTTCTTCATGAGTCATGCTAGAGCTTTCAAGTTCCTTACTAGGTGTTTGCATTTTCTTTCCTCAGGGAATCAGTTACCGAATAATGCTCTACTAGCTCTTTGAATTCCTTCAAAATAAATTTTCAAACCAATCTTAAGCAAAAATTTAAGAGAATGTACACACCTTTTTTTTTCTTTATAGGAGCTCGATATTGCCTCTGATGTATCTTTGTACTTTCAGAACATCCAGTTCTAAAATTGCGAACTCTGGTAGCCTCTGTGTCCTCTTTCCAATGTCACCAATCTGATCCAAATTGGATTCTCCAAGGAAGAGTTATGTGATATCTACCACAGTGACTTGAATATAGACTAGTTCAGTAGAGCGAACTTGTATGAGGTTCCAAGAGTCACTGTTTCAACCTTTAGCTCTGAAAAATGTATATAAGAAACTACTGTTCGTCCTCTTTTTGTAGATTCTTACGAAATTTCAATCCAATGCTCAGAGAAAAAGTTATGACGATTTTCCCCAGGTCACCTATTTGGAATGTAATTCAGGAGTCTACAAAAAGACCAACTTCCTCATATCATATCTCCACAAAGGTAGGACAAAAAGCTCTGAACTTTGGACACAAGATTTAGCGCGATATCTTCTCAAATGGGTTTTTTTTTCAACTTCTGAAACGTCGCAGAAGCAAATTTATAGAGAAAATTCCACGATGAACTGTTTGGAGCAACGAAACCCTAGAATCCAAAGCTCTAATACCAAATGTTATGACACCAGCTCAAGAAAAGATAGAAAAGATAGATCAACGCCTCAGAATTTAGCCTCTTCGAGGGGGCAACCTCCTTTACATTACACAAATGAACAATTCTTGGATTATACAAATGAAAAGACCTCCTTTCTATATATAGGAGTCTAAGGGGTCATAACATAATCAGAACCTACATAACAATAATAATGTAAGGGCACATTAATAACAATAGTGGGCTTCTATGGCGCACAATAGTAACAATATGGGCACTACATGGGTACATCAATATAATAAGGGGTATAACTCAATAGTAATGGAGTAATCACTAGTATTATAGGGACCCAACACACTTTGTATCTGCGGCCATATATACATATGTCAGATCTTCTTATCTAATACAACTATATTTGGCCTTTGGTTAAAGTCTCATAATTCAATGCTATATGTGACCTCGACTAAATATCTTTGCTTAGAGTTAAACAAGGAAATACCCTACAAGTCAAGGTGAATTCACTCCTCTACCTATTCTCTTCTCCTTGCTATATTCTATTTGTTGCAATTATAAGTAATTCTTCCCATATTTCTGAGCCTAACTCTAGCATAGGGCAGCCAAGAAAAATTATTTTTAAGGGCCTTTATCAATACATTTAATATTTAGAAAAGTTAAGAGAAGAAAGACAAACACAACATAAACAAGAATTATCTACAATGCTTATGGAACATAAAATTGAGTTATCTACAATGTTTAACAATGGCTACAATTTAAAAGGTAGAATGATAACATTCGTGAATAAAATTCAAGGAATGAATGATATGATACAAGAAATGGAACACAAAAAATAATTAGAGTCTGAAGAAAATTGCACCCTCAAAGACAAGATTAAAGAATTAAAAGAAAACCTAGATAATAATGCATCCCTAAGCAACACAACTAATCAAATAGATATCAACCCCATAAAATACGAAATGAACAAATTAGTTGAACTAGATCATGAGTGCCACAAAAGAGCCTTATAATTGATGGTATAAAAGAGAAAAACAATGAGGAAACATTAGGAATAGTAAAAGAATAACTAAAAATTAACTCACAAATTTAAACAAAATATCTCACAGAAGCAAAAAGGGTGGGAAATATTTTTCAGCATAACCATTGAATAATCCATGTTAAGGTAAAGTTGTAATGACTGTAAGTTAGATATGCATTGTAAATTTCAAAGTCTAAAAGGGTCGGGGAACTTTATAAATGAATATGTTATTCCAGCAGACCAAGTTGAATTAGGAAAAGAGATCCAAAATGTATAGTAGGAATGAAATGTAGGCAAATGGGAAATAATTAGAAATATGAATATTATTATGAGATATAAAGTCCAAAATAAAAGTGAAAAATAGGAATTACGAACACTTTGGATCCTCTTCTCGAATTGTTATTCTTTTCCATAGTGCAAGGGTCCTACATTAAGAAGGAAACCAAGTGATATTGATTTTGTTTTCCTAGATGAAACATGGGAGCACGATGAATATAGGGCTACCCACATGAATGGATTCATTCTTTGGTATGCTTAGAATAGGTAAAAATAACATATAGGCTTCAATGGCATAATGTTTTATGTAAAAATTACTATTTCTCCCCACATTTGACTTCATGAAATTGACCCCCTTAACTAGTACATTTGGATCAAAATTTATGACTCGAATTCCAAAAGGATTTTTCTTACAATTTGTTACTCCACCCCTATCAACTCTTCCTCCTATAAGAAAAGCAGCCTAGAAAATAATTTCTCCTTCACTACCTTAGAATATGATACTCATAGTTTAAGGAATGAGGGAAATGTTTTTTTCTTGGGGATTTCAATGCTAGAACTCCTACTTATCAAGCTCTTCTTTTAAGTAATATCTCAAACCCTAACCTCCTATGGCCTCATGAGGATTGTGACTTAGCTTGTAAATTCCAAATAAATTTTGAATAAATAACTAAGCACCTATTTCTTAATGAGGTAGTTGAGCTTTTCCATTCCCAAGACCTTATTATTTGTAAAAATATGAAAAAGTGGCCTACATCTCACCAGATGACTTGTACATTCATGGGCTTGGCAACAACCTTGAAAACTATGTAATATTTGATACACAAGTTCTCAACTGTATGGTCAATTTTGACCTCTTCGATGACCACAAGCCTAATTATGACCACAAACCCCTATTCTTAACCGTAAAACTTGGTATACACACTAGCCACATGCAAAAAAATGGTGATATCCAAAGGCATATTCACTTTGATAAAATTAAAATGGATATCTTCTTAAAAGATAAACAAGGGATTTAATTCTCTTAATCATAATTATAACATCGATCTCATCTACCACAACCTTACTACAACCCTGTCTAAACTCGTTAATAAGTTTTCTACCAAGATATCTTGTAAAAACATTAATAGAACTTACAATCCTTTGTAATATAAGGATTGTAACATTACTAGGAAAGATTAGAGATTCTCCTAATGGAACTGTAAAGCATGAAAATATGACTATGTACAAAGCTCTTACCAAAAGGAAGAAAATATTATATAAATAAGGGGAAAAGGTGTCTTTTTAACCTCTCTAAAGTTGAGCCCAAAACGTTTTGGATGAATATTCTTGTCCCTAAAATGAAAGAAAATAATTTGATCCCCTTAAATAATTGGATACTTATCTTAAGAATATTTATGACTCGCTGGACACCATGGGAAACATCATAAAATCTCCTATAGAGGAAGTTACATTTTCTTTGGAAGACATGGAGTTCAAGCTTAAAAACCTTGCTAATGGGAAATTTAGGGATATTGAAGGTTATCAAGTGAAAATTTTCAAAATGGGAAGGTCTATCATCTTCCTTCACATACAAAAACTCATCAATTTTGTTGTGAAACATGACTTCGCTAAGAATTGGATACAAACCCTTCTTGTCCCTATATTTAAAATTATGGATGAAAACATTCCCTTTAACTATAGGACTAAGATTATTAGTCTCATTTTAGCTAAATTATATGCGCTAATTTTGGAAAAGAAGATTAGAATTTGACTTGGAACTCATGGTAAAAGAGCTAAAGCGAAAGCTAGTTTTAGGGGGCATCACTCAACTATTGACCACATTTTCAATCTTAGGACCATTCTCGAGGAGTGTCAAAATATTAAAATTGATATATTTAGTTGTTTTGTCGACTTTAGGAAATATTTTGATACTATCCCTCCTGACAAGCTATGGAAAACGCTCGAAGACATCATGGTTCCTCTCGATATCGGAGTTGTTGTATCTAGGTTATAAAATAATGTTACTTCTACACTTAAGACCATTGATGGTTTCTCTCAGGAGACTAAAAGAAATATCGGAGTTAAGAAATGATGACCCCTAACCCATTCCCTTTTTGGAATTTAGATTGAGAAGATAGAAGAATGGTGAGGAGCTATAAGATTCAATGAAGCCAATTCGCTCGTATAGTCATTAATTTTTTATTTTATGATAACAATATCATTCTTCTTACATATAGGCCTAATGATCTCGATAAACAACTTAGAATCCTCCATGATTACTACTCCAATATGGGTATGACTATTAATACTAACAAGGCTAAGGTCATGATAATTAAATGTACAAAGAAAAAGTACGATCATTTCATTTATGATTATAATTACTTGGAGAAGGTTTCCTCATACAAATTTTAAGCTATTGACATTCTCCATCATCTCAGTTGGTACTATAGATTGAGAAAAGGATTATAGGTGGGTGGAACTATTATTGTTAGTTTAAGAACAATTGTAAGTCGACTCATCATTGGTTTTGAACCAAAAAAAGTTCATCTTTGAAACTCTCATTACAAATGTTATTTTTTATGGGTGGGACATTTGGGGATGTAGTATATCTAAATAATTGTGGACAAAGATTGAGATTATCCAAAAAAGATTTAAAACCTACATATAAAAGATTAAAGGAAATGCTTACTACCCTATTTTCCTGATTGAATCTAGCCTCTTCCCCTTTGAAAGAATAGTTGTGTTTAGGTATCTAATGTAGAAGAAGAAGCTATAAAACATGGATTCCAGGAGGATCCCAAAACTTTCTTCCAACTCTGGTAAAAAACACCACCTCTAACTCAAGTGAGGATCACATGAGGATCCCGAGTCTTAGATTAACCATTTTGGGATAAGGAGGAGATTATCTTGATGAGTAAGAATGAAATTCAAAGCATTGTCACTTCCAAATTTAAGGATAATATGTGGGGTGATAAGGAGTTAGAGGGAAAAGTGAATCTAAGATATTATTAGGAGGTGATCAACCCCACTTTTCCTAACCATAATTATATTTTTGTCTTGACCAATGCTAAGAAAAAAATGAACATTGCAAAGATAAGAACTAATTCTCATGATCTTGAGAGTGAAATTAGATGTTGGTTAATTAAAAAAACAACTTGGAATAAAAGAACCTGCCCTGTTTATGATACTAAGAGAGTTGAATATGAAAAAAACTTTCTCTTGGAGTTCCTAGCCCTTACTCACATCCGCTCTCCTCTGTAAATCATTTTCCACACGACCAACCTTCATGACTTGTTAAATGAGTGAAACTACAATGATCTCAGAATGCTTCTCTCTCTTCTTTTTAATCATAGAGATATAATATTAAAGAGACATAGTTATTGACTTAACTTATTAAGGCCTGATAGACTTTATCAGAGCTTGTGGAAATTAACCATTATCGTCATCATCAATAATATAAAAGCATGTCAGTATTTTACTACGAAGATGAGACCATAGAAGAAATTGCACTCGTCGTAGATGCAAATGAGATCATACCTGAAAAGAAAGTGAGATCATATTAAAAGCAAGGTAGCCTAGTTAGGAGAGATCGTTATATAATTAAAAAAAAATGACCATGAGCATGGAACAACTAAGCCTAGGAGTCAAAATACATAGCAACCACCTCAATTGGATTTTTAGTGTTGTCAGGGGTACTACTAGCTGGTGGAGGAATTCTCACATGATGCTCAATGAATATCATACACTAATCAAAGCTCTAGCTGGTGGAGGAATTCTCACATGATGCTCAATGAATATCATACACTAATCAAAGCTCCTTAGATGTTCGTGGAGGTACTTTAGGGAGTCTAAGGTGTTAGCTTTATGCTCATAACAATTGTATAGAAATCTATCTAGAAGAAAATTTAGATGCTAACACAAATAAATGGTATACAAACATCCCACGTTTATGTGCAACATCTAGCACATAGTGAGCAAACACACCAAGGCTTCTATTTTTGAAAGCTAATATCAATGGGGGGGACCTTTTCCTTTCCATCCTAGAAATTTATTGTTGCATGGATCTCAATGTGAGGTCCATGGAGGATCACTCCTAATAGTAGGTGGCCTTGATTGAGCGCAAACGAATTCTCAAGGCATGACTTTGACCTAGTACTAGATACTAAGAAGGATAGAAAAAAAGGAAGAAATGTGGGTAATGACCTAGTGAGAAAGATCCACCTAAGAGTGTGGTGGGGGAAAAGGTAATATCGAAAGGGGGAACAAAGAGGGAGTATTAAAAAAGCATTAGTGAACAACAAGGAAACAAAGAGAAAAAGGGAATGGATTCAGGTAAAAGGTGACCTAGAAAGGAAGGCTAGCATGAAGAAGTAAGTACCCACTTGCAAAGGAATAAATGGGGATACAATACTACAACTAGATATCAAGAGGGAAGTAGAGCTTAAGAAAGAATTGCCAAATATACAAAACATTAGAGAAAGAGAAAGATAATAATAAATGGATTTAAGTTTTGAATCAAGGGATAGAAGTTGAATTTGAAATCACAAATAGAGCAACAATATTCAGACTAGGTGTTACATAGTATTTTGTCATGCCTCATGAGCTTCCCTGTGACATACCCTAAAGTGCCTAAAACATGATCATTATACAGTATACTCATCAATGTATACAGCTCAGATCCCTCCTTTAACTTTGCCTGGAAAATATCTAGAGCTTTACATGAAGAAATAGCTTGTGGAAACCGAAAATGAGAGTCATTGCCCTTGTGAAAGTGAAAACCGTGACGATCACCTATTGCACCTTGTTAAGCTAGTGATGGCATTGCTTGGGTCTCTATCATACTTGTGATGCTCTCAAAATGATTTTTTTCCCAAAGAGGATAAGAAGCTTCATGATCTAGAAGCTTCGAGAGCTGCGAGATGGAGGTGGTTTCACATAGATGAGGTCTAATAGTACTTCAAGATTCTAGCACCCATAGAGGGTGGATTCAACCATGCTACTATGATCTATGCATGACCTAGAGTTTTGACAAACATACAAGGTTGATAATCTCATAAATAAAAATTTTGAAAAATAAATAAATAAAACTTTGACGTGAAAGTCACCGGGATGAGGGGATCAGGAGAAAATTTCTATAGAATGCCAAGTTAATCAAATGATTTGAATAATATTTCAACTACTAAAATGGTAATGGACGTTGTGATAGGACCTAGAGGGATTTCACTTAGGTGAGTTGACTAGAGACCCCTGTGGTGAAATTATTGAGCTGAGGATGGAGCAACTAAGCTCAAAAAGGACTATCTCGTACCATAAATCAGGTAGGCTTGCACCAGAAGGGGATCGAATTTTATAAATATTCAAGTGTCACTCATCCCCCACATAATGATGGTACTTTCTTATTCATTGGCCTATTATTTGGAATTTTTATAAGTAATTGGGTGTTGGGGAGGAGGATTAGTTGAAAACTCAATACTCTAATTTCAAAATCCTAGCAGTTATTTTATTAGGCACATTTTAATGAGCTTGGTTTATGGTTAACTACTAGTGGAATATTAAAATTTTCATATGGGTTAGGTCACAACATTGGGCAGGTTGGACAGGCTCACCACCTGGCTGACTGGGGTTCAAACCCTATCGAGCCATTTTAATACATGGTGCTCTATCTATCTATCTATCTATCTATCTATCTATCTATCTATCTATCTATCTATCTATATATATTATATATATATATTATATATATATATATTATATATTATATATACATATGGTATTTTGAACACTTGGCATATGACTTTATCAAATACATGATGGATTGGTGGATTGTTGGTGTCTGCCATCATATATATATATATATATTATATATATATTTAGATTAAGTTATTCAAAAACGGAGGAGCGGATTTTTAAGATCATTAGAAAAATTAAGTAGGCAACAAATTTTCCTTTTGTGACCACTGAAACAGTCATTGTGATCTGTCAAGTTTTCACCTCATTAGTGGCTGAGAATGGACCTATTTTGACAAAAACTTTTATTGGCCATAGATTTCACATATGAACTCATTTTGAGGTGTCATTTACACTGTTGGAAATCTTGTAACTATATATTCATTCTGACCCTAGTTTCACTTCAATTTAGTGACTTATACTTTTGAGAGTTTCCAAAACCCCTTCTAAATTCTAAGCATTTCTGGAGAGACATTGATCACCCCTTCCCCTATAACCACCCCATTTGGGTTATCAATCTCTTTCACCAAAATTCATATTTAAGGGTGGAATCTAGAAAGAGTAAATTCTAGATTTGAACACGACCAGAAAAATTATGGAGAGTCCAAACATCCATGGTCTTCCAATAGATCTACCACCTTATTGCCTATGTGTTGAACATGGAAGGTAATGGTCTCTAGAATGTGGACCATAAGGGTTGAGGATTTGTAAATGAATGCTTCTACTCTCTATTTTTTAGATATTCTATGTACAGGTTTTTTTGATCTTGTGATTTGAAAATTAACCCCCACAAATAGTTTTGATTAATCCTAAGATTGTATAATTTCCAACCAAGTTATTGGAGTGGCCAAACAATCCTCTCAGAAGACATGGAGCAAACAACATAGTGTTTTCTATTAGCCCATTTATGGGGCCCCCATATAGCTCAATCTATAACATTTTTGTCCGCGACAGTTTTGAGACAGACCAACCAATTTGGAGAAAGAAGAAGAGGAAGGCAAAGACCCTTAGAAAAGATTATTAAATAATTAAATCAAAAACTAGTGCAGACACATGAGAAGACTTTCTCTGTGCAGACACATGGAAGCATACTACTGGATGTTAGTGGAGTCCCCTATACAACTCATATGGCAGGGCCTATCCCAATAGTTTTAAAGGAGCCCATAAAAAAGGCTAGTGCGATGACACCAACCAGGGATGACACAATCCCTGTGGGTGGCAAGGAGAAATGGATGAGAATCATCTCTAGGTAGGGGCCCGAAGATGTTTAATCAAAGAATGCCATGTGATGATAACATAGAATAATCGGGAGGGATGTAGTGATTAGAGGATTGGTGCTAATGAAAATACAATTGGTGCATGGATTGTTCACATCTGCCAAACATGTTGAATCAACCCTCAAGTTGGCCCTGGAACGTTTTGTTAAGAAATTGTATCAGCTTCAGGATGAGAGATTCTCATTTTGATTATGCTTTCGGTCATCCCGTCTGCAAACATGGAATAAATGAATCTTCAGGATCTTGTAATTCCTTAAAATGTAAATATTTTGGTTTTGAAATATTAAGTTTACCTTTCAGAGTTTATCATAAGTTGATGATAATTATGCCGTAAGGCATTCCCTATGAATGTAACTCTCCTTCCTAGCCACCTGTACTTTCATGAGCCATTGATTCGAATGTTAGACGATTAAAATAGTCTAAATCGTTTAATTAACTTTAGAGTGGTATTACTTAGTTACGATTATACAAGTTAGGTTGGTTTCCATTTTAAAAGAACTGCATGTATTAATCAGTTATAATTATTCAAGTTACCCTAGTTTCCTCTTAAAGGAAATGCATTTAAGTTATCTGTCATAGCTTTTCCACGAATTTCATTGAGAGTGCCCCCAATATTATCTATAAGCTGGGAGATGGTTGCAACAGATTCTGTTTCAGTCGACAACTTTAAACTTGTTTTGAATCATATTTGTTTTCTTCGAATGAGTTTTGAATATTCATATAATTTCCAAGAAACAGGGTGACAAGCCCTTTGGAATTCAATTAACATTCCAATTGCTCCAAGCAGAGGGGTTGCAAACCCTTTATAAAATGGCATATGGACGTTTTATGTTTGTGTTATGTTACAGGTTTGCGATATTTGGAAGTGGAAGAAAATGGATTTGGGAGCATAGATAGCGACCAAGGAACCAAAGGACGTGCAGATGGAGGTAATGGTTAATGGAGTGGAGAATGAAGAGGCGATGTTTTAAAAGGAAGCAAGCTACACGCTAACTCTCATGGTAGCAAGTTCAAGCGGATTGACTCAGATTTGGAGTTGAGCATAGTTTCTGGAATGGCTACTTATGGCTTGGTTAGTATCAATGACAAATGAAGGCCACCTCCTCTTTTAACAAGAAGCCAATTTATTGCTGCCCTTTCTCAAATGTTCTAATATTTGCAACCTGCTCATTTGTTAATGACATATTAATTGGATTTTTGTTTAGTAATCAGGAAGTTGACATGGATTTTAGTTTACTAATCGGGAAGTTGACAAAATATAAGTGAGCAGAAAAATTATTCGATAATAATAGGCAATACAGAATAACATAATGATGTACTTTTGACTTATTCTATACCAATGCATAACTTTTAAGAACTTAACATGTGGATATTATTCCTATAGCATATTCCTATTTAATAAAAAATTTATTTTTTTGAGCAAATCAAGTAATGCATTGGATTGTAATTTCTAACTTCTCAATAAAGTTAATTACATAAAAATTCTAGTCATTTTTATCACTCACATTGATTTGCGGTAGAGTTGATAACATAGTGCAGGTTGTACCACATGCATGTTTAGCATCTTAGGTTGTCAAATTTGTACTGGAAGGTATTTTAAGTTATTATGTGGTGGTCATTTGCATGTGATATATCATGACATTAAGTGAGTTAACCCTTTTAGCCCATTCACATGCACGTGATACACATTTCATGAACATTAGTGTCCCGATAGTGTCTTTATGGGTACCTAATTTAAAGTTGGTGGTGTACATTTTCTTGATGGTGGGGAGAGAGATCACAAGTGTTGCTTTGTTGTCCATGAGATTAAACCATGTGAGTTTTTGATTGTATAAATGTAAATTTATAGTTTATGTTAACATATTCAACATCTTAATGAATTTATTTTATTTTAACTTATTTTATTATGTTTAATCATGTAAAATTTGATTTATTTTTATAAAAAAAGTTATATGTAATGAAAATGTTTATATGATATGTTTTTCATCAAAAATTAATAAAATAATAAACCTACTCTTTCACATTGAAAATGGATTTTGAATCTCTTGATATTTCTCACAAATAGATCCTACATGGTCCACTCATCTAAAAAAGGTAATTTAGACTCGAAAATTGTTTATTTTCCATTGGTGATAGGGTTTTATCTTCCAATATTACTTAATATCATGATAATTTCAAAATCTAATATGAAAAATGGTTTACTTTGCTTGAGATGATAATTCCAATGTAATACTTACCAATCATTTCATTATTTTTATAAAAAAATTAAATGGATTTTGAATCTCTTCATATTTCTCACAAATAGATCCCACATGGTCCACTCGTCTAAAAAAGGGAAAATTGTTTATTTTCCATTGGTGATAAGGTTTTATCTTCTGATATTACTTAACATCATGATCATTTCAAAATCTAATATGAAAAATGGTTTACTTTGGTTTAGATGCTAATTTCAATGTAATACTTACCAATCATTTCATTATTTTTATAAAAAAAAAAAATTGTACAATGACATTCTTCATTCAATTCAAAATTCAATGACATTTTCTTCATAAAAATTGATAATTGTTTATTTATCATTGGTGATAAGGCTTTATCTTCCAATATTACTTAATATCATGATCGTTTCAAAATCTAATATGAAAAATGGCTTACTTATCATGATAGTTTCAAAATCTAATATGAAAAATGGCTTACTTTGGTTCAGATGATAATTTCAATGTAATACTTACCACTCATTTCATTTTGTGCGTATATATATATATATATATGTATGTATGTATGTATGTATGTATGTATGTATGTATGTATGTATGTATGTATGTATGTATGTATAAAATGACGATGTGAATCCAATTTAAAATTCAATGACATGTTGTTCATAAAAATTTGATGAAATAATAAAATCACTCCTTTGCATTGAAAATGGATTTTGAATGAAGTATAAATTATTTCACTGTCACAAAAATTTTCAAAAGAAGTTAAAATTTTATTTATTTATAATAATAAAAAACTAAATTAACGATAAAAATAAAAGGATGACTAAAGTTGTCCATTTTTTAATTTTTCTTCTATCTCAAATTTCTTTTATATTATGGGACATGATTCACCTTAGAAAATGTTTATAAATTTGATAACTTTGTAATGTAAAAGGGTAAAAAATGGACATGTAGAATGCAGAAGATATTTCTAATGATAAAATGTTAAGTAAAAGGAACAATGCTTCCTCTTTGTAATTAAAGACTTTTACTCTAAGCACCATATATGCAACATTGTATGTTTTACTTGTAAGTAAAGGCTTTTACTTTCAGCACCATATATGCAACGTTTTATGTTTCACTAGTAAAATGCTTCCTCTTTGTAATTAAAGGCTTTTACTCTAAGCACCATATATGCAACATTGTATGTTTTACTTGTAAGTAAAGGCTTTTACTTTCAGCACCATATATGCAACGTTTTATGTTTCACTAGTGTGTATATCTATTCCTGGGAAAAATATATCAAGCTTCTTCCCACGTCATCATAGTCATCATATTTATTGTAGTGAAAAATATATCATCCCATTTTTACTATTGTAAATAAATAAAAACAATATTAAATAAATCACAACATTAAAATTAATACAAGTAATATTATTAAAATAATAATAATAATTTTAATATTAGAATGAAATTTTTAATAGTTTTTTGTTGGAAGAACCAAAAATGTTGTTACATAATGTTAAGTTTCACAATAAAAAAATATTTTCCTTGACTAAAAACAACAATGACAAAAAAAATTAATGGTAATAAAATTCCTCAAAATCCACTTTAATTTTAAATCAAATTGATTAAAAGATGAAATATTTGAAAGTTAAAAAGATTTTTTTAAGCAATGATATATATAATTATCTAACCACTCAATATACAGTGTACATATAGCACGTAAAATCAATATTATTGACATTCCATGATGTGTAATTCATTCTATGTTTAGTAAAGCTGAAATATTTCAAAATATTATTTAATTTCAATGTTCCTATTAAATAACATAATTATATATCAACTTTAAGTAAAGAATAAAGCAATTTAATTCATTTTTCTTACTTTTGACTTTTTATTGGTGAGAGAGACTTGCATTTATTTAAATTATATCTTTTCTATTATATATATATATATATCTATACACACCTTATTCCATTAATAGGTTCTTTCCATTTCAAGGTATGAGGTAGATTTGTAATTCCTTCAATGTTTAATGTGGACTTGACATGTAACATTTTTAATTTTTCATGCAATTAAAAGATTTTCTTGCTGTGTACTTCTCAATATTAGCATGAATGCATCATCAAACCAAATCTACCAAAACCCTAGAGAAATAACTAAGAACGTGACCCCGAACAGGTTCACGAGCAGGACACCAAAGTTGTCGGATCCTACTGGAAATAATTTTTCTTTTATTGTTAATTTTATTTTTTTTACAGGTCAGAGGCAGTTAGGAGATTTACTTTTCACCTCTTTACACTTAAGTTTGTTAATTAGTTTTATTGTCAAGAGAAGGCTAGTTTAGGTGAGTTAAAAAAATAACAATTGGTTGCTTTTAAAAGCATTTTAATTATCTGAACAGTTGTATTTTAGAAGTAAGAACAGAATACATAAATATTTTTGTAACAGACAAACAAACTGAAAGCCTTAACTGTACAAGAGGCTATAAAAGTAAGACAGTGATGAAAAAGAAGGGTCCTTTTTGTTTTGAAGCGAAAGAAGAATTGAAAAACTGAATAATAAAACAAAGCAGAGCATTCAAGTACCTACCATACAAGAGGCTATAAAAGTAAGACAGTGATGAAAAAGAAGGGTCCTTTTTGTTTTGAAGCGAAAGAAGAATTGAAAAACTGAATAATAAAACAAAGAAGAGCATTCAAGTACCTACAGGAACTGTCCATCTTCCTTTCTGTTATTTCTTTCTAATTTATTGAACAATCTCCCACATATGAGTATCATCATTTTATGCTACTGTAAATTAAATTGTGACAAAGTGTAATAAAGCGAAGTTCGAAAGCCTTGCCGACCAGCAAACAGAGTCAGGATTCAAAGAACGCGGCCACAGTCCAATAAATGACATACCAGTTAACGACTACGAGAATTATAAAGCAGTGACAGAGCGTCATCAGAAATCGAATGTACAGGTACACAAAATAGAACTTTTTCTCATATTTCATTCAATACAGTTATAGCACAGTCCATACAATAATACACAGTCA
Organism: Pinus taeda; assembly: GCA_000404065.3. NCBI lineage: Eukaryota > Viridiplantae > Streptophyta > Pinopsida > Pinales > Pinaceae > Pinus > Pinus taeda. The sequence continues at coordinate 29,143 of APFE030574252.1, read as the reverse complement.
AACAAGGAATCGAGTGGTAATAGACCCTTAAGGGTTACATACAGTATTGTATTCAAAACTATCACAGCACTCTATACACAGAAGGATCACTATCGAAACCGAAGCCGTTTACACCAAATACCCAAGACAGAGTGTGAAGGGACAAAACCCTCGTCAGGGTTGGACTGAAATATAGAATCAAAACTAAAGGAGCCGCAGCGTAGGTGAGAAATATCTCATACAAACACACACAGGCAAACCCATTATCCGATTTGACTTATGAGCTAACAGAAACAACCCATATGCAAAGGTTCCAGGCCTACCCAGAAATTATTTTTGAGTTGTCAACTATAACTGAGGGTCAAACCGTGCGTTCTCCAGGTCCCAGAAAGAGACCTACAACCAATCAAACAACATATGTTAGGGTTCGTTGAACACAGAGTATGGAGCCCTCGAATTGAACCATAATCAAACTGAAAGACAAACGAGCACAAGGTTGTGAGAGTTTACCTGAAAGCCGTGTGCAGAGAAGCCACCAAACCGGAACTAGAGACACCATGAGCAACTGAACGACCAGAGGAGCAAGCAGATTAGACTCTAGCCAACAGAAAACCAGAGATTGAATCAGGGACAGGATAGCTTACCTGAGTTAAGAGTTCTTCCATGCGTGCCATCGACCTGCTCGGACAGCGAAGCAGCAATAGTTTTCGGAACCACGAGTTGGTCATTCAAGATACAGACAAGAACCAGAACAGAGGCACAAATTCCATACATAGAGAATGAACAGACATTAGACCAGAACCAGGAGCGAAACCACCAGTTGAATTCCAATAAAACAAGACTGTATCAGAATGTATATGCCTAACCTTCTTTCTAGCTGAACGGAAGACAAGCGGAACTTACCCAGGTCGACAGTGGATAGTTGGAGACGCATACAGGAACAGAGGAAGTAAACAAATCCACAGACCAGAGCATTTCGCAGAGCTCCAGAAACTCTCCAGGAGCAACGACAAATGACCGAAGTATCGCGAAGGCGGAGTTAGGGTTAGTTTATCTGCCAACACCGAGGCAAGGACGGAGCCATAACTGCGAAAAATAAATTCCTCAGCTACCGAAGACAAGCGCAGGAGAAATATCAACTGTGCAGACAGACACGTATACGTACAGGTGGAGGTATATAAGTGTTAAAGCCCGCCAGCATGGGCTGGGACCCATCAGAGTGGTATCAGAGCAGTTAAGCTGAAGAGATCTGAGAGAAATGGAAATAGACAGACGAGGACGAGGCAGAGGTGCCCGCAGGATGGCAGACGAGGCGTTGAGGGAAGAACTTAGAATTCTTACCGCTCGATTAGAAGCAGTAGAGGCAGGCAGAAGGAGAGATCCAGATTTAGGGGACGTGAGTGAAGAAGAAGTGGGAGCACCAGCAGGAGAAGATGAGGGTGACACACCAGAAGTAAGATTGTTGAAGTCTGTTTTATTGTCAAATAGTAAACCAAAACCAGAGATTGCCAGATTGTGCTGCATAGACAAGCACAAAACTTGAGACAAAGAGGTCTGACGGTAAAAGAATATACAAAGGAATTTTACCGAGTAAATTTACGAGCAGGATATACAGAGGACACAACAGAGAGGACAGCCAGATATGTGAATGGGTTGAGGATGGAAATTTTAGATGAGATAAGTATTTTGTCTCCCAACAATACAGAGGAGGCATACCAGAGTGCAGTTAAAGCAGAAGAAAAGCTTAACCGAAGACAAAACGCCCGGAGAGGACGTGGGTCTAACAGAGGAAGAGGCCAGTCCTATGGTAGGGGCCGAACTACCAGCAACAACGACGAAGCCAACAGTTCAAAGACTTCGGGAACAGCGGAGAAAGGAGATGGAATGAGAGGTAGCAGATCATTTCAGCGTGGTAGAGGAACTGGTCGCGGAAGGGGAACCGGATACCAGTGTTATAGATGCCACAAGTGGGGGCACCGCTCTTTTGAGTGCCCAGAGACAGATACTACTGGACAGAGAGGCGCCTATATGGCACAACCAAAGGAAGCAGCAACACCTCCTCAAGAGGCAGAAAATGCCCCAGAAACAGGGGAAGCTCTAGTATTGCATAAGGTGTTGGTGAAGCCAGTTGCTGAAAGTATTGAACAGACGCAACGGAAGGCTCTGTTTAGAACAGTTTGTAAAGCACAAGGTAGGTGCTGCAAAATGATAATTGATAGCGGAAGTACTGACAATATGGTGTCAGTCGAGATGGTTGAAAAGTTGGGGTTGAAACGTCTGAAACACCCCACTCCATATCGAGTGTCGTGGTTACAGAAAGGACACCAGTTACTAGTGGATGAACAGAATGAAGTGGAATTCCAGATTGGGCGTTATAAGGACATAATTGTTTGCGACATTATGCCAATGGACGTGTGCCACATTTTATTGGGCAGACCTTGGCAATATGACAGGAAAGTGATACATGATGGGGTGTTGAATTGTTATAAGTTTGAGAAAGATGGGATTAAACATACCCTTGTACCCATCAAAGAGGAGAAAGAGGCAGTTGAAGGAAGTGAACCAAAGGCGTTACTGGTGAACGGAAAACAATTTTTGAAACAGGTTGAAAATAGTGAGATGAATTTTGCTGTAGTAAGGAGAGCTATGACAGTTGTGTTGCACACAGAAATCATAGATTTGCCTGTAGAAATACAACAGATGTTAGAGGAGTTTGCAGATATAGTAGTAGACGACTTGCCGGATAAGCTACCTCCCAAGAGGAGCATTAGCCACCATATTGATTTCATACCAAGAGCTAGCTTACCGAATAAGGCAGCTTATAGAATGAGCCCCAAAGATAACGAAGAAATTAGAAAGAAGGTGCAGGAGCTATTCGATAAGGGGTTAATCAGGGAAAGTTTGAGCCCATGTGCTGTACCGACAGTTCTCGCCCCCAAAAAGGGAGGAGAGTGGCGGATGTGCACTGATTCCAAAGCCATCAACAAAATCACCATACGGTACAGGTTTCCGTTACCGCGCATGGATGATATGATGGACTTTTTCAGTGGGGCGGCTTATTTTTCCAAGATAGATTTGAAAAGTGGATACCATCAAATATGGATACGTGAGGGAGACGAATGGAAGACAGCTTTTAAAACGAATGAAGGCTTATACGAATGGCTGGTCATGCCATTCGGTTTAAGCAATGCTCCCAACACTTTTATGCAACTCATGAATGAGATGCTAAAGGAATACATAGGGAAGTTTGTAATTGTTTATTTGGATGACATACTGATTTTTAGTAAGACACGTGAAGAACACCTCCGGCATGTACGAAGAGTGCTTGAGAAGCTACAGCAGAATAAATTATTGATTAATCTGAAGAAGTGTACATTTTTGCAGAAGGAGCTGATTTATCTGGGGTTCGTGATAACAGAGAATGAATTGAAAATGGATCCAAAGAAAGTGACAGCAATCGTGAATTGGCAGTCACCCAAGAATTTGTTCGAGGTAAGGAGTTTTCATGGATTAGCAAGTTTTTACAGAAAATTTATTAGAGATTTTAGCAGGATCTGTGCTCCTATGTTGGAGACCATCAAAAAGGCCAGCCAGCCTTTTCGATGGACAGAAGCGGCGGAAAAGAGCTTTTAGTTATTGAAGAAGAAAATAACGAAGAGACCAATCCTTAGGCTACCAGACTTTCAAAAACTATTTCAGGTACGTTGTGATGCAAGTGGGACAGCAATTGGGGCTGTGCTCAGCCAAGAGGACAGACCCGTGGCGTTTTTCAGTGAAAACCTGAATGAAGGTAGACAGAAGTACTCCTCCTACGATAAGGAATTTTACGCAGTAGTACAGGCACTGAGACATTGGAGGCATTACTTGCTGGGGAACGAGTTCATGATGTTCTCAGATAATTCTGCATTACAGTATGTAATGCAGCAGCATAAGCTTAATCATAAGCACGTTAAATGGGTGGAGTACCTACAATGTTTTAATTTTGTGCTGAAACATATCAGCGGGCAAGCGAACAAGGTAGCTGACGCATTGAGTAGAAAAGCTTTGTTATTGCAAGAAAGCACTATGCAGGTTTTGGGATTTGAACATTTGCGGGATCTATATAAGACAGACCCAGATTTTAGAGAGGCTTACGAAGTGTGCCAAAATCCTTTAATCAGAGGAAACAATCCTTGGGTGGACTATAATATACAGGAGAAATTACTTTTCAAGGGAGGACAATTGTGTATCCCCAGCTGTTCAATGAGGGAGAATATCATTCGAGAAAAACACAGTGGGGGATTGGCTGGACATTTTGGGATTGACAAGACTTTGGAACAGCTTAGTCACTTTTACTTTTGGCCGAAAATGAGACGGGACGTACAACGTTTTGTGACTAAGTGCAAGGTGTGTCAATTGGCAAAAGGACACATCCAGAACATAGGACTGTACACACCATTACCTATTCCAGGCAGACCTTGGGATTCTGTGAGTTTAGACTTTGTATTGGGATTGCCTAAGACACAGAAAGGATATGATTCGGTAATGGTGGTGGTAGACCGTTTCTCGAAAATGGCACATTTTGTACCTTGTCGGAAAACCAGTGATGCTACTTATGTGGCTCACTTGTTTTTTAACGAGATTGTCCGATTACATGGTTTACCCACAACCATCTTATCAGACAGGGATGTAATGTTCACTGGACATTTCTGGCGAACCTTATGGAAGAAAATGAATACCAAATTAAGCTACAGTTCTGCTTACCATCCGCCGACAGATGGACAAACAGAAGTTGTGAACAGAAGTCTAGGAAATCTGTTACGCAGCTTGGTCGGAGAAAATTCTAGAATGTGGGACCGAGTGCTGGCACAAGCGGAATTTGCTTACAACGATTCACCGAATCGTAGCACAGGTCTCAGTCCTTTCCAGATTCTTTATGGAATGCACCCACAAGGAGTGCATGAACTTCGAGATCTTGGTTTACAGGAACGACGGAGTAGGGATGGCGAAGATTTTGCAAATGCTATGCGAGATTTACACGAACAAGTCAAGGCAAAGTTACAGGACAACAACTTGAAGTATAAGGCACACGCAGATCTGAGGAGGCGAGAAGTCCATTTTGAGGTAGGGGATGAAGTTCTGGTACACTTATGCAAGGAGCGATTTCCTAGAGGTACGTACAACAAATTAAAATTAAAGAAAATAGGACGATGCAAAATCTTGCGGAAGTTTTCAGCGAATGCCTACGAAATCCAGCTACCACCTGGAATAGGCATATCGCCTATTTTAAATGTGGCAGATTTGTTTCCATATTCAGGCAAACTATTGGAAGAAAAGACGGATGAATCAGGACAATCCACGCGGCACACCCAGGAAGACAGAGACAGTTGGAAGAAACAGATGCCTTATGTCCAACCCCCTGAGATCGAAGGCATCCTCGAAACTCAGGTAGTTAGACGTACTAGGTGGAAGAATTATTTTCAGTACCTGGTCAAGTGGAAGAACCGTCCAATAGAGGATAGCTCATGGCTTGACGCCAGGCAGATTGAACGAATAGGGACAACAGTGGCAGAACTCATGAACAGGAGTCATGATCTTTTCTCACCCCAGGAGCCTGATGCAGGAGCATCCAGCTCCCAATGATGAAGCAGATAGATCCCGAAAAGGTTCACGAGTAGGACACCAAAGTTGTCGGATCCTGCTGGAAATAATTTTTCTTTTATTGTTAATTTTTTTTTTTTTACAGGTCAGAGGCAGTTAGGAGATTTACTTTTTAGCTCTTTACACTTAAGTTTGTTAATTAGTTTTATTGTTAAGAGAATGCTAGTTTAGGTGAGTTAAGAAAATAACAATTGGTTGCTTTTAAAAGCCTTTTAATTATCTGAACAGTTGTATTTTAGAAGTAAGAACAGAATACATAACTGTTTTTGTAACAGACAAACAAACTGAAAGCCTTAACTGTACAAGAGGCTATAAAAGTAAGACAGTGATGAAAAAGAAGGGTCCTTTTTGTTTTGAAGTGAAAGAAGAATTGAAAAACTGAATAATAAAACAAAGCAGAGCATTCAAGTACCTACAGGAACTATCCATCTTCCTTTCTGTTATTTCTTTCTAATTTATTGAACAATCTCCCACATATGAGTATCATCATTTTATGCTACTGTAAATTAAATTGTGACAAAGTGTAATAAAGCGAAGTTCGAAAGCCTTTGCGACCAGCAAACAGAGTCAGGATTCAAAGAACGTGGCCACAGTCCAATAAATGACATACCAGTTAACGACTACGAGAATTATAAAGCAGTGACAGAGCGTCATCAGAAATCGAATGTACAGGTACACAAAATAGAACTTTTTCTCATATTTCATTCAATACAGTTATAGCACAGTCCATACAATAATACACAGTCAAACAAGGAATCGAGTGGTAACAGACCCTTAAGGGTTACATACAGTATTGTATTCAAAACTTTCACAACACTCTATACACAGAAGGATCGTTATCGAAACCGGAGCCGTGTACACCAAATACCCAAGACAGAGTGTGAAGGGACAAAACCCTCGTAAGGGTTGGACTGAAATATAGAATCAAAACTAAAGGAGCCGCAATGTAGGTGAGAAATATCTCATACAAACACACACAGGCAAACCCATTATCCGATTTGACTTATGAGCTAACAGAAACAACCCATATGCAAAGGTTCCAGGCCTACCCAGAAATTATTTTTGAGTTGTCAACTATAACTAAGGTTCGAACCGTGCGTTCTCCAGGTCCCAGAAAGAGACCTGCAACCAAACAAACAACATATGTTAGGGTTCGTTGAACACAGAGTATGGAGCCCTCGAATTGAACCATAATCAAACTGAAAGACAAACGAGCACAGGGTTGTGAGAGTTTACCTGAAAGCCGTGTGCAGAGAAGCCACCAAACTGGAACCAGAGACACCATGAGCAACTGAACGACCAGAGGAGCAAGCAGATTAGACTCTAGCCGACAGAAAACCAGAGATTGAATCAGGGACAGGATAGCTTACCTGAGTTAAGAGTTCTTCCACGCATGCCATCAACCTGCTCGGACAACGAAGCAGCAATAGTTTTCGGAACCACGAGTTGGTCATTCAAGATACAGACAAGAACCAGAACAGAGGCACAAATTCCATACATAGAGAATGAACAAACATTAGACCAGAACCAGGAGTGAAACCACCAGTTGAATTCCAATAAAACAAGACTGTATCAGAACGTATATGCCTAACCTTCTTTCTAGCTGAACGGAAGACAAGCGGAACTTACCCTGGGCCACAGTGGATAGTTGGAGGCGCGTACAGGAACAGAGGAAGTAAACAAATCCACAGACCAGAGCATTTCGCAGAGCTCCAGAAACCCTCCAGGAGCAACGACAAATGACCGAAGTATCATGAAGGCAGAGTTAGGGTTAGTTTATCTACCAACACCGAGGCAAGGACGGAGCCATAACTGCGAACAATAAATTCCTCAGCTACCGAAGACAAGCGCGGGAGAAATATCAACTGTGCAGACAGACACGTATACATACACGTGGAGGTATAAAAGTGTTAAAGCCTGCCAGCATGGGCTGGGACCCATCAGAAAACATTTCCTCACTCAAAAGGAATGTAGCATCTTGAGAGATTTTATCCCCATCTTGAGAGATTGGATCCTTATCATAAGTTAAGACGGGTCTATGATTATTGTCCCAAGAGGAGCTCTAAAACCAATATTAGGGAGATGTTGTGAGGCAATATTACATTTCAAAATAATTAAATAATATTTACACTAACAAATTTAAAAATAGTAACAACGAGAAATACCTATGTTTGTGAAAAATAAAAAATTCAATTTCCGCCATCATCTTGGAATCAATAAAATATTTTAATGTCATATTAAATTTCATAATTTTATATAAAATAGTTAAATTAAAAGATTAATTATATTTTTCCTTTCCATTACTAATGAAATGTTTAATTTATTTTATTATTAATATGGATTTTATATGCCTTTACTTTCAAAAATATTAATAACAAAAATGTGTGTAATGTGGCTTATAAATCAAATGTTTCAATATGTAGGTTCACTAAAAGATTTTAATACAAATAGAATGAGCTAGAGAGTTTTTATTCTTATTCAATCAATAGGTTATTTCTAATTCAAGTTATGATGGAGATTTGTAATTGGCTCAGTGTTTAATATGTGCCTCACATATAAAAATTTAAACATTTCTTATAGTTAAGTGTGTTCCTCAAATCTAGGATAGGTTCATTTTTATTCAAGATATACCAAGAGCTTAAAGGAATCAAATCTCTCAAGGTGAAAGTCTTTCTTCACTCTTTTCACTCAAAAGGAGGTTTTCATATTGAGATATTTGATCCCCATCCACTCTTGATATATCTCAACACTTGATAGATCCTAACTTAAGATGGACCTATGTTAATTATAAAATGTTCATGATAGTATTAATGAAATATTTAAGAGAAAAAACATAAAATGTACTAAAAAACATTATTACGACTCCATCATAATAACACAAAGCATGCAAGTATGTGAGTTTTCAAATTTCTTTCTTTCTTTTTTCATCTATTTTATTTTGTGGAAGGAACATTGTATCTCCTTCAAAACTAGGATTTACATACATGTTCTAGAGATTCTAGGTCATTCTTTCACTAGGGATATTGGACCATAGCCAACATTGCACTCTTCACAAAGAGGCAAGTGAGATCACACTTGACAAAAAATGAGATCATAATAAAAATGAGCCAAACTGACTGAGAGAGAGAATTATATAGTTTTAAAAAATGACCAAGATCATAGTCGAACTAAGCCTAGAAGTCAAAATCTGTAGCAACCACATCAATTGGACATTCAATGCTATTAGGGTTATTACTTGTTGGTGGAGGAATGCCCAAATGGTGTCCCAATGAAACTGAAATAGTGAATAAAGTTCCTCAAATGATAGAGGGCATGCTCTAGTGACTATAAGATGTCAGCTCTAGGGAGTGTAAGACGTAAGATGTAAGATGTCAACTCTATAGTTAAATATTTAAAGTAGATTTCTATTTCTTTCAATTCAAGGTATGATGTAGATGTAAGACCTAGGGAGCATAAGATGTAAGATGAAAGATTTCAGCTTTATAATTCAAGGTATGAGGTCTATTTGTATTTCATTTAATGTTTAATATGGAGTTGGATGTAGTTGAAAGATTTTTTCCTTTTCTTCTCAATACTAGCATGTATTCATCTTAAATCCAAATCTACCAAGACCCTAGATAAATAAAATATGTGGAGGTGAAAAGCTTTCCTCACTCAAAATGAGTTTTACATCTTGAAAGATTTCATCCCTCTAGGAGCTTCGTAGATCAAGAGTTAATATAGATCTATGGTTATTATGCCAAGAGAATCTCTACAACCAATATGACGAAGATGTAATATTAAACATTTTAATATTAATAAAATAATATTTACACTAAAACCTAATAATAGTAAAAACAAAAAAAAAAATATCAACATTTTTTTAAATAAAAAAATTCAATGCCCACAATCCTCTTGGATTCAATAGAAAATCTAAATGTCGTATTAAATTTCATAATTTTATATAAAGTAGTTAAATTAAAAAAATTAATTTTATTTTTACTTCTGATTATGAAGGATATGTGTAATTTACTCCATTATTAATATACTCCATTATTAATATAGATTTGATATGTAACACATCAAAAATATTAATAACTAAAACACTTTAATGTGCATTACAAATCAAATATTTTGATATGCATGTTCACTAAAATATTTTAATATAGATAAAGAGTCATTATCATTATTCCTTCAATAGGTTATTTCTAATCCAATATCTGAGGGAGATTTATGATTCCCTCAATGTTTAATATGGACGTCACATGTAACATTTTAAAAATTTCTTAGAGTTAAAACATTTTACATTTTATTAGTATGTTTCTCAAAACTAGCATAGGTTCATTTTTACTGTAGATCTACCAAGATATTAAAGTAACCAAATCTCTCAAGGTGAAAGCCTTCATTCATTTTTATCATTGAAAAAGAGGTTTTTATCCTAACAGATTTGACCCCTCTCAACACTTGATAAATCCTAAATTAAGATGGACCTATGCTAATTATAAAAATTTCATTATAGTATAAACAAAATATATTAGAAAAAATAAAAAAATTATATCTAAATTCATTATTATGATTGCACCATAATTGACTCATCTCTGCATCTATAAGGGTCTAAATATGAAGTGTTAGATTTATTTATATATAGACTTCACATCTTCTCTTTGTTTGTATATAAAAGGAAGGAAATGTTGTACAAATAAGAGGTAAAAGTTTCCTCTTCACCTCTCTAATGTTGAGCTCAAAGCATTTTGGAGGAATATTATTGTCTGTAAAATGAAAGAAAATAATTTGATCCCCTTAAAGAATAGGATATTTCTCTTAAGAATATTTATGGCTCCTTGGAGACCATGGGAAACATGAGAAATGAACCTCTAGAGGAATATACTAAGAGAGTTGAAGATGAAAATCACTTTCTCTTGGAGTTCCCAACCCTTGGTCACATCCTCTCTCATTTTTAAACAGATTCCATAATACCAACCTTCATGAATTGTTACGTTAGTAAAACTACAATGATCTTAGAACACTTCTCTCACTTATTCTTAATCATAAAATTAAAATATTAAAGAGTCCCACTTATATTCTTACCTTATTAAAGCCTCATAGATCATATAAGTGTTTGTGGAAATTAACCATCATCATAATCATCAATAATATAGAAGCAATTAAGTATATCAATATTTCACCAGAAAGACCAAATCAAGAAGAAATTTAACTCTTCGCAGAAGCAAGTGAGATCATACTTGAATAGAAATTGAGATCATACTAAAAACAAGCTAGACTATCTCGGAGAGAGAATTATATAATTCATAAACCAAATGGCCATGAACTAGAGAAATTAAGCCTAGGAGTCAAAATAAATAGAAACCACGTCAATTGTATTTTTAGTGTTCCTCGGGATACTACTATCTGGTGGATGAATGCTCAGAGTATGCTCAATGAAACTCATATTGTAATTAAAGTTCCTTATATGCAAGTGGAGGTGCTTTAGGGAGTTTAATGTGTTAGCTTTACGCTCCCAAAAATCCTACATAAATATTTCTAGAAGAAAATTTATATGCTAATACAAATAAATGGTATACAAACTTCTCACGTATATGTGCAACGCTTAGCACCTAGTCACCAATATCATAAGAAATTCTATATTTGAAAGGTATTATGAGTGGGAGGCCCGTTCCCTTTCCATGCAAGAACTTTCATGTTGCATGTATCTGAATGTGAGGTGCATGGAGTCTCTCTCCTAATAGTAGCTGGCCCTGAGTGAACACAAATACATTGTCAATGCATGAATTTGAACTAGTAATCGATACTAAGAAGGAAAAAAAAAAAAAAAGAAGAAATGTGGGTAATGACCTTACGAGAAACATCTACCTCAGGGAGTGGTGGGGCCACAAAGTAGTAAGGAAAGGGGAATAAAGAGGGAGGAGTAAAAAATCATTAATGAGCCACAAGGGAATAGAGAGGGAAAGGGAATGCATTCAAGTAGAAGGTGAATTAGAAAGGGAGGCTAGCATGAAATATACCTTCACTTCTAGGGATGGCTTAAAACTCCAACTCTATAGAAGAAATGGATTGCACTCGAGAATTTGTGGTGTGAAATTGTGTTACATGACTTTAAAATCGATACCTTTCTTACACCATCAAAATATGGACCCTCCGGAATTTCTAAGACTCCAAATATTCTTTCTCGTTGGTTGACTAGAACTTGTCTCCTCAAATGGAAAATATGACTTCACCATTGCGCTCCTTGTGAAAAATCGAGTAATTTGAGTATAAAGTTTGGCTGGTTTTGAAACTGTCAAAATTCGGCCATTAGGGAAACTTTTAGATTCTTCATGGTTCCAAAAATATTTCACTCTGGAGGTTGATTGAAGATCTACCGCTAAGATTTGAAAACTAATTTCACCTTCAGATTCTTGATGAAATTCTAGTTAGTTTAAGTATAAAGTTAACATGCTTTTGTTAATGTGAAAATTTGGCCCAATGAAAACATTTAGATTCCTATTAAATGACAATTTGATATTGAGATGAGGAAACTTATTGTGTCATATAATTCATTACAAAAAACTAAGTAAAATGAGTATAAAGTCCACATACTTATGCCTTTTTAAAAAACTAGCGTGCAATGGAATCTAAAGATTCCTCCTCTGCATCAGAGAATATTGTTCTTGAAATCCATGCCAGGCGTGGTTCTTCTGCCTTAGAATTTGTGCACGCACCTCCGCTCGAGATCCCTTTCGGTGGGCAAAATGGTGAGTTTTTATATTAAGTTTTGGGCAGATTTTTTAATAATTGGGTTGTTGGCCCATTATTTGGAATTTTTAAAAATAATTGGTTGTTGGGGAATCTAAAAATTCCTCCTCTGCATCAGAGAATATTGTTCTTGAAATCCATGCCAGGCGTGGTTCTTCTGCCTTAGAATTTGTGCACGCACCTCCGCTCGAGATCCCTTTCGGTGGGCAAAATGGTGAGTTTTTATATTAAGTTTTGGGCAGATTTTTTAATAATTGGGTTGTTGGCCCATTATTTGGAATTTTTAAAAATAATTGGTTGTTGGGGAGCACGCTAGGTTCAAAACCCGCTACCCTAATTTTAAACACCCACCAATGATTTTATCGGGCACAATTTAATGAGATTGGATTATGGTTAACTACTTGTGGCATATTAAAGTTGTCTTATGGGTTGGGTCGCCACATTGGGCATGCTAACAATCTAGACAACGTAGGTTCAAACCCTTCTGACCCATTTTAATACATGGTGTCATATATATATATGGTTATTGAAACGTCTTGGCCATACGACCATTTATAAAAATAAATACATGAGGGTTTGGTGGGAGTGGTGGCATGTCACCTATATATATATTAAATTATTGAAAAAACCATGAGTGATTGTTAGGGTTATTAGAAAAATTAAGTAGGCAATAAATTTTATTTTTTTACTACTCGAAACCATCCTAACTAAGTGTCAAATTTTCACCTCATTAATGGCAACCAATAGAGCTAGTTTGAGAAAAAAATTGACTCCCCATAAATTTCACATGCAAACTAGGATTGACGTGTTGTTTGCACCACTGGAAATCATGTGACAATATATTGGATTTGATCCTAGCTTTACTTTAATCTAGTCACTTTAATTTTTTATCTTTTCTAAAGCCTTTTCTGAATTCTAAGCGAGCAACCTCTATCACCCCTTCCCATAAAGTACCCCATTTGGGATATCAATGTCATTCTTGATTAGTTACCAACACTCATATTTAACAGTGAATCTATTTAGAGAAATTCCAAATTCCAAGGGGATGAGAAAATTTATTGTGAGTCCAGAAATCCATGATTTTCCCATAGATCTGCCACCTTATAGCCTATGCATCAAACTTGGTGATGGGGACTATAATGTAGCCCATAATGATTTACAAATTGTAAATGAATGCTTCTACTCTCTAGCTCCTAAATACTCTATGTACAGGTTTTTTTATCACGATGCTGATGATTTGAGAATCACCCTACACAAATAATTTTCAGTAAGCCCAAGATTGTATAATGTCCCACCAAGTTAGTGGAGCAGCCAAACAATGCTCTCGGAAGACATGGAGCAGAAAACATAATCGTGAAAAGATTTTCCATTAACCCATTTATGGAGGGCCCATACAACTCATCCTAATGGAATACCCCTAACATTGTTGGCGACGACAATTTCTTACATAGAGTAGCAAATATGGAGAAAGGAGAAGATGTAGGCCAAGACCCTTAGAAAATTTCTAAAGGAATTAAATAAAAGACTAGGCCATGAGAACCCTCCCTTTCCGGAGAGAAATGGAAGCAGACTATTTCATGTTAGTGGAGTCCCCTAGGGCCTATCTCAATGGTTTTAAAAGAGCACATAAAAGAGGCTACAGCGATGACGCCAAGGAGGGACGATGCAATCCCTATTAGTCGCAGGGAGAAATAGCTGAGAGCCATTTCTAGATATGGGCCCCAAGTTGTTTAATCTAAGAATTCCACACGATGATAAGATAACATAATCATAAATGATGTAGTGATTAGAGGAGTCGTGCTAGTGTGAATAGAGTTGGTGCATGGATTGTTCAAATCTGCCAAAAAAATGTCTAATCAACCCTCGAGTTGGCCCGAGAACCTTCCGTTAACAAATTGTATGAGCTCCGCCATGGATCATCCTCATATCGATAGTGCTTTCTGGCATCCAGTCCGGAAGCATGGGATAAATGAATCTGCGGTTCCATGTAATTCCTTAAAATGTAAACATTGCACTGTTTTTTAAATGTTAATTATGACTTTCAGAGTCTGTAATAAACTCATGATAATTCATTTAAATAATTATTTATATATACAATGGCGCTTCTTTTGTTAGGAATAATGCTTCTTTTTAGGTAGAGGCTTTTACTGTGAGCACGATATATGCAATGTTGTATGTTTCACTAGTGTGCATATCTAGTGGTGGGGTGATCGTGTACAAATATAGCAAGCTTCTTCCCACCTCATGATCTTTATTATAATGCAAAATATATCATCCCATTTCTAATATTGTAGTAAATAAATAAGAACAATAGTAAATAAATCTCAAGATAAAACCGAGTACATGTAATATTTTATTATTAATATAACATTCACATTACAGTAATAATTTTAATATTAAGAATGAAATTTTGATATTTTTGTGTCGATTAGAATGAGGAAATTTTCATACATTATGTTAGTTTCAAATAAAAAAATATATATATTTTCTTTAATTAAAAATACAATAATAATGGGAATAAATTTTTTATTTCTACTTTAATTTTCAATCAAATTTATTAAATGATAAATTATTTGAAGTTAAGAAGTTTCAATCAAATTTATTAAATGATAAATTATTTGAAAGTTAAGAAGTTTTTTGTTTAAGGATGGATATATAGAATTGTATAACTATTTAATATAGAGTCTACATATAGCATGTAAACTTGATATTCCATGATGTGCAATTCATTCTATGTTAGTGAAGCTGAAATATTTAAAAAATATTATTTAAAATAAAATAGGTTCTCTATAAAAAAATATTTCAATGTTCCTCTTAGATAACATAATTATATATCAACTTTACATAAAGAAAAATAAGGTAATGTAAATTGATTTTATCTTTCATTTTTAAGTTTTATTGTGAGGCAGACTTGCATTTATTTGATTCTCAATATGAAGTTAACATCTCTCTCTCTCTCTCTCCTCTCTCTTCTCTCTTCTTCTATATATATATATATATATATTATATATATAGCTTATTCTTTTAATAGGTTCTTTTCAAGTCAAGGTTATGAGCTAGAGTTATAATTCCTTCAATGTTTACTATGGACTTGACTTCTAATATTTAAAATTTTCTTGGAATTAAAAGATTTCTTGCAATGTGCTTCTCAAAACTAGCATGGATTCATCTTCAAAGGAGATCTACCAAGACCTTAGAGAAATAACTAATACCCTACAAAATACAATCTTTGGAGGGGAAAACCTTTCCTCACTCAAAAGGAGTTTGCATCTTGAGAGATTTGATCCTTATCATAGGTTAAGATGGGTCTATGATTAGTGTACGAAGAGGAGCTTTACAAGCAATATGAGGGAGATGTTGTGAGGTATTATTACATCCCAAAATAATTAAATAATATTTACACTAACAAATTTTAAAATTGTAACAAGAAAAAAGATCAATGTTTGTGACAAATAAAAAAATTCAATTTCCACCATAGTCTTGTTATCAATAAAACATTTCAATGTCGTAGTAGATTATATATATTTTTTATAAAGTAGTTAAACTAGCATTTGCACCGACGTTGCAAAGAAATGCCATAAGGTATAAATTGAAGAATACTTGCGACATGGGAATGTGCAAATCTAAATAAGATAAAAAGATGTAGCAGAAATGAAATTTTGTAGAAATGAAATTCTAAAGTTGAATAAACTAAAGTTGATTTAGGGTGTCTAAGACTATATTTTTTGTTAATTATTCAATTAATATTGCTTCCTTTAAGCCATTTGATAGAAGCTTCATTTGTGCTTCTGCAAATCATCTAAATTTAATGACTCACTCATTGTTTATTAATTTTCCCTAAAAGGTGTTTCGAACCTAAACAAAGTAAAACACATGATTTTGAAAGTGTAGCAAACCTCCTTAGCGTACTCGAGAATTTTTCCTCTAGGCCCCCTACCTTTTGATTTTCTCTCACTACAGTTAAAATTTAACCACCTTCATTAGTACATCAATCTGAATCACTTCATGAGCATTGTTACTCAGATCCATCATTAAGCATAATTTTATAAATTTGTGGAAAGAAACTAGTTATGTCATGTAATCCCTAGAATTCATTGTTTAATGCCGCCATCTCAATTAACTAACTTAAGTCTAATGTAGTTAGCCAAGCCATGCATGAGAATCATAATTCGATAAACTTAATCATATCTTATACAATAGTTAGGATGGCTAAATCAGCCTACTTTGATACACATGTAATAGTTAATCGAACTTTCATAGACCATACCATGAAATACATGCATCTATTTCTTCTACCCATTATCTACCCAAAGACATAATATAACATTAAATACAAACTATGTTCCTTTAACATAATGATGATTAGGTTTAGTTTCACACAACATTTTACTCATCCACATGCATAAGAGTGAAATTAATTACATGAACATAGTTAATATCATCAACATATATCTTATGCAATACGAGTAAAGAACTAGAACACCTCAATCGAACAAAGATCATTTATCATGTATGGTTATCATCGCACCTACAGCTAAACATATATTCTGAAAGAATTGATGTAATATCCAAGGAAAAAACAACATACAAATGACACCAACTAAACCTCATTTGGAGGGAGGAGCACCACCACCCATCTATGAATCACATCTAATTCCTCCCGAGCCGAAGATCTTGCAAAGGATCAACTACCATCAATTGATTGATGCACTAGGTATTTAATACCCTCTTTCCTGATTTAGCTACCATTAGGAGTGTCCCACCTTATGGATTTTTCCATTTTCCTAGGTCTTATTCAGAAAATCTCGTGTTTATCTCCCACGACGCTTTTCCACACAAAAGCTAGCTTTTATCTTCCACAAATATATTATGTATGATGGATCTTTATCTCCCATCCATCCAATGTATATCCAATCCATTCAAGCTTATCTAGAATCACATCTAGAATATTATCATGAAAGATTCATCTCTATCCCATTCCTCATGGGATTTGGCAAGCATCCTCCCTCTCTTGGTGCTCCACCCTCCAAGTGATTTATTTTGTAAATTTATTTAATAATACAACTGCTTCCCATATTACATGTCACCTAGCTTTCCTGAGCTTAGGTGTAGAAAAGTTTAACCCACAAAGTGGGGTATGAAACCTAGCTTTCCTTAGCTTAGGTTTACATCATTTAACACACAAGGGAGGATATCACACCTAGCTTTAAATTATCTTAGGTCTACAATAATGTAGTACACAAGGGAGGATATCACACCTAGATTTAATTTAGCTTAGGTTTACAATGATGTAGTGCACAAGGGAGTGGTGTTATGTACTCACCCCCTTATATTTTACACCATCATCGATGTATCACTGCATCATTGCTTCGTTCATAGGTAGCTAGTATCTAGCATCTCTCATGTTTCTGCCATCTGTTGCAATTTTTTTCCAATGTACATATTCCACAAGGATTGCTCCCAACATCTCTCCTTCCATAGCTACCTATCACACATTTTTTCAAACCATTTGTGAGAATTTACAGATACAAAGTTTAACTATGATAGATATAATAATGTGTAATAAAGCAGTTATGGCTTATCATTTATTTTATCTAAAGAATGTATATCCTCTACGTGCATTCTTTCATGCCTTTGTGTTATTGTTGAACACTTGCTACTTGCAATCTCTTTGTATACATCACTTAGCATTTTTTTTACATTAATATGCCAGCAACGTCATAACAAATTATTTCAGATCACAATATATATTCATATACATATTTTCATCGTAATTTTATGTATGCCAAACTGCGATTAACCATAGTTACTTATACCAAACTTACTTTGCTTCTTTTGGGTAATCTCCAGGTTTTTTTACCTAGCCAAACATCCATCTGATGACTACTGCATCCAATGACTACTGCATACCCTGCACACAAGGTATGTTATACACACCAATACACATTTCATTTTTCAACCTTGTAGCATATGTAGTCATATGGTCCCATATGTCTTTGTGTACATAGTCGAGTTGTGGTACAACTTATAATACCATCGTCATGGTATCACCTGCATGACATAAACTTTTATCCACATACTTTTCCACCATGTTAGTATCATACCAACATTCATTTTTCATAATCCATCTTTGTGATTAAAAAAGATTTTGTGTCATGTATAAATCAATTCCAGAAGTCACGTGTTTACAATATCAATCACATATATTAGGTTACTGCATATTTTCCTCTTACTAATACCTTTTGCTTAATGTTCTAAAGCAGATTATTAACTCATAGCTATTGAAGTTTAATATTGATGACATCATTAATTCATCACGTATGTTTTACTACTGTGTTATTTATGCTTCAACAACCTGTTGACCATGCATAATTCTATGTCATTAAACATGAAAGCTACTCCTTGTAGTTGTAAGTGTTTATGATCTCAAGGTATTTACATGTTAGCTCATTCTTAAAATTAAACCACCGTTACGAATTCTTGTTTGAATCACGAAACGTTTCGTTATGTTGTCCAGAAACCTTATCAATGCAATGTGATAAAAGATCCTCTCAAAACTTCTTGGTACAAATTATGATATCAATATATTTAAATAGATTTAAATATAATTTAATTGAATGGCGGGTCCATACCATTTGTGTTACTTCACCAATTACTATGGTTTGCATTCAAGGATACTTATAGGTTCTATTATACATATCCTTCAAAAGATGCATATGTCCTGGAAATTGGTTTAAGTTAAATTTACCCTTTAACCATACTTCTTCCACTCAAAGAACAATTAACATTGCAAGTAGATGCATTAATCAAAGGATTAATTTGACCATAATTTGTACAATTATATAGTCTTTATACTAGAACAACCTCTCAGCATCCTTGATTTTGGTAGAATACTTTTCTAGCAAGTATATCATTTATCAGTTATTCTTATAATGCAACCTAACCTTTAACATAGTCATGGGTACTTTGCCTATTTATTATTGGCACATAAGAACATATGCATATATATCTTGATTTAGACTCAAGACTCTTTCTTATATTGATGCATAACCTCACGACCATCCCCTCATTAAACATTTGATAAATACATTATTCTTACAAGTTTATAATACTCCACACTCATGTGGTTGCATGGTAAATTCATATAACTTATTAATATGTATGGATATTGAGCATGTTCCGCTTTAACATGTTTACCCTAATGACTACTTAACCACAATACGGTAACAACATGTAAAACTATCCATGGCAAGGCATAGGTATAATATATAACAATTAAGTTGAGACCCAACCATGAACTTGCTCTGTCACTTAATCCTCCTTTCATGTATTAGGTGAGATTTTATTTAGGGAAGTCCCTACCTAATTGTATCTTTGATAATTTTCCTTTACTATAATTAAGATAACATGATGACGATGTTAAAAATTAACCCATAAATTATTTCAGTTTATCATAGGTGTTCAAGGTTTCTGTCTTCCCCTTGCAAGCTAATTATCCAAAAACTAAATCAGCTTTACCTTGCTCATACCTATATGGATACTCACCTAACTTTTCACTTGACTACATCTTTTAATTAAAAGTCACATCTAAAAATTTAGCATGGGTCAAGTTATTTCATATTGGTGTTGAATATGGGCAAATATTCATATTCCACTTTTGTCTGTGCATATTGATAGTCAATGTCAACAAGGCCAACAAGTCCCAATCTGTTAACCAACTATATAAGTTCAAAATATAAGTATTTCTGGTTAAACATCATAGTGCATGCATAATGCATATGTTATCATGAGTAGGATAGCTCTAATGAGCACGATAAAATTACCCACTATGCCATTTCCACTAACATTTTATTAACCATATCAATTTAAATAAAATCTATTATCATCATTTTAAACAATTTTTTTTTTAATAAGCTTTTAACCCTGCAATAACAAAAATCTTTATACAACTATGGAAATTAACAGTTACTTGATTATTCATCAAGTCCTACTATATATTTCTTGAATTTATGGTTTAATCATGAGAGATGTTGATAGTCTTGTCCTGAATATCTTTCCTATGATATTGGCTGAGCCAAGAGGAAAGACCCATTTGAGCACAAATAGGCCATATCGCCCACGAAAGCGCTCTAAAAATAATACGAGAATGTAATAAATTCCTCAAAAGTAGTAATTCCATTGGCAGAAGCTAACTGCGTTTAGATTTAGCTTTATGCTTGGATGGTTAACTATCATTTTCTTGCTCACTAGCTGCATAGTATTCTCAGGTGTGACACCCATAAGTAACACCCTCTAGAACGATGTAAGCTCAGGAGCCTTAGAAGAAGGCATCTGATAGTCACTAAGAAGACGATTCTATTCTTCTTCAAACCATTTCAATCAATTTATATATCATTACGTAACAAGTTTGGTGTCTACCTTGGGAGACCCTTTTCAGCAACACTTTTCCTCCTATACAGTTCACACGTTGGTTGAACAATTTGTCACTCTGATTTTGCAAGGCTTTTAAAGTTTTTTGCGTGTTCTATCACGACAATTGTCCCCCAAGAGATAGGAAATGCTTATTATGTCTTTTTTAACTAGCATAATTCGTCTCAAGACAGGTCTTTAAAACAGTGAGAGGT
Source organism: Pinus taeda (assembly GCA_000404065.3). Classification (NCBI taxonomy): domain Eukaryota; kingdom Viridiplantae; phylum Streptophyta; class Pinopsida; order Pinales; family Pinaceae; genus Pinus; species Pinus taeda. Next base: position 8,168 of record APFE030574252.1, on the reverse strand, counting down.
TTATACTTCGGGTTTTCAATCTTTCTCATAACAACCACGTCTGGCAATCTTCATTGTTTTCTCGATGGAACCCGCATTCTCTCCCCTCAGTCTGGTTTAAACAGCCGGCTCCGGATTTCAGTGATCGAGAGTAAGTTTTGTTAAAAAAAAATCATTTATGTATTCTGCAGAGCTCCATGAAATAGTCTATGGCCATGTCTCGGTCTTATGCTGGATGGCCATGTCTCGGTCTTATGACGAATGACCTACTCAACTAGAAACCTATCATAAGTCCCTTCTCTTCTTCGTAAAGCATCTAACGGTTACGGAGGTTAACTAATCTCCATAGCAATGAAAATCCTTAGCGTCAAGAATGTCTAATGGCTGGATGCGAATCTTTTGCAAATGGTTTATTGGTAATAAACTTGGTTCCCCAAATGCATCCAATAACAACAACGGATCCCTTTTTACAGCATTCTTATTAATAATTGAATTGACGGTTCTTTTTTCAAGTTTGGTAATATGCTTCAAGGGTAAAAACAAATTGGAGGTGGTTAGCTCGTGTTTTTCATAGGTTTATAAACTAGTATTAGCATTACAAGTTGCAAAGGAAATGTCTTAAAAATTGACATCAATGGGTTTCCGTTTTAGTGAACTCTTTAATCATCACCAGGGAAAATGAGTCTTCGTACATTGCTGTTGTTATTTAGTTTGCCTCCTCATAATGAGTGAAGAGTTCCTTTCCATGCTTACATAGTGATAAACACACAAACCAATAACACATTGCATAGCTTAAATCTTTTAGCTAGTACCAACAACCATTTTTATCCAATATGCGTTGTTGTTTATCGATCAAAACAACAATTGTGCAGTTACACAATCATGACAAAATACTTCAAATGAAAGGGACAACTGTATTTTTATTCACTGAAGAAAATCTCTAACGACATTAACACCCCCTCACAAACTATTGTAATTTATTATCTTAACACTCTAGAATTGACTCCCTATCAAGTTCAACTGTCTTCAAAGTGCGCGGCAACTGAAGCATAAATCATTTATTTACTGAATCTTTATTATATTTTAACAATCTACATTTATCGCCAACCTATTTTCTTAAGCATCCTTTCACTTTGCACGGGTGCGATGGGTCTGTTCTCATTGACTTAAAAGAGAACAATGTAGCCGAGAAAGACTCGCCTGTTAACAATCTAGGCCTCTGCAGTTTTGAGGTGATTGATAGAGCAAAATAAAAAATAGAAGCCATCTATCCCAAAAGAGTTTCCTATGCGAATATCCTCGCATTTGAAGGCAGAAATAGTGCAATCCTAGTATTTTTTTTTCCTGGTTTTTACATGATGAGATAATTTTTCTGTCTTTTTTATTTATTTATGAGATAAGTTCAGTTTGGAAAATTATTTTAATTCGTTGAGTTTCCCTAATTAAAATATCTGCATTAAAATACATTTTCTATTAAGAAATCAAGGATTCAGGATTCAATTCTCATAAATATTTAATGAATTCTGTAAATACGAGCATCTCCACCGCGATCTCCTCTGAGTTGGAAAGTAATTAGTTTAATTGGTTGAGTTTCCCTAATTAAAATATCTATGTTAAAATACATTTTCTATTAAGAAATCAAAGATTCAATTCTCATAAATACTTATTGAATTCTGTAAATACAGACATCTCCAGCGGATCTCCAGCGGGATCTCCTCTGAGTTGGAAAGTTCCTGCTGGGCAAAGAGATGGAAGAACTTAACATGCTATATAAACTCTGAGGAATTTACCTCTCGTGTTTTTCAATATAGAATAGCCTACACAGAGTTTCACATTCAAAGGTTTATCCCAAGAAGATATGGTCATACTAACTGGTAAGAAAATGCATGCAATGTTATGTATTGTACTTTCAAACCCAGATAAATTTTCGGACAAAACTATGTGGATGTTGTTTAATTCTATCCAAAGTTCCACGCATTGCCTTTGCCTGAGAATTGAATATGTAATGTATGTTTTTATGAATCTTATATTGTTTTTTGATATTATCTTTGAGGAACACACACCATTGGGTAGTAACAGTGGTCTTCTTTCATGAACAGGCTCAACAATTTCAACAAAAATCACCTGATGGACCCATCTCTTGATCCTGAAAGGCCAAGTGCCCCATAGGGAGTTAATGCAACACAGAGGACCATGGCCATGGAGGATGTAATGTTGAACAGCCTCGAAAATGTGTACTACGACATTATTATAAAGAATAAGGGTTTGTTGACCTTAGATGCAACGCTTTTTACAAATGGAAACACCAGGAATTGAATAGCACTTGAAGCACATCCCCTCCAAATGACTGGCAGAGTTTATCAAATATCTCTAGTACATTAAACACCACATAAAGTTTCAAAGTGCCTTGTCCTCTTATAAAATGGTAGATGAGACTAATATCTATTACTTGGAGAAGTGCCACTCCACAAATCAATATGACTAAGCATCCAAAGCAATTCATAAAATGGTTCCACAGATGATACACCCTATATTATCAAAAACATAAAGTAGTCATTCATGTTTCTGCAATATGGAATTTGATACTGCATTTCCAACCATAAATACTCTGCCATCATTGGATTGTAAACTTACTTTTAAAGCATGCCAAGGATTGCTAAAACCCTTATGGGTTTCCATGGAAGCTTTCCAAAATCTGCTTTCCCACTTTGTGGTTGCTATGTCTCATTTAAACTATGAAACATGTATTGCAACAATAAATAGAAGAGAAAAAGAAAAATATTGAGTGAGCTCAAAATTGGATTCAAACCTATATCATTCCTTTTCCTTGGATGTTGTCCCCCATGTCTGGCCTAATTTGTCCCTTTGCAATCCATTGACCATATCACAGATTTCTTCCCTTGAACAGTGTAACATATGTATCAGCGAGAAGTGGGCCTATCAATTAGTCACGATCTTCCACCAACAAATGTGTTATATAGAACATCTCTGATGTGTGGTGAGAAAAATAGACAAACTTGCACTCTCATTTGTCGAAACTACAACCATGCCTGTACAAGAACTAAAAAGTATTAACATAGTTTGAACATGAACAAGGAAACATCAATTCATCATTATTTCATGGTTTAAGAGAAAATTACAAATAGGAAATAAGAAGACATTTTTATCTCGTTATATTTTGTAAGAAATGCATGCTTGTTAATATCGAGGAGAATTTGACAACACCAAATCATGCATGCGTTCGTTGCAAAACTCCAAACCCATGCATTTTCCGCCTCCAAGATGTTTTTAGCCAATATAAATATGATGTATGTCATGATATGGAACCTCTCCATAGTATCATAATATCCCATCTTGTGCAGATTCTCTTTTCTCACACATTTGAATACATTGCAAACATTGCTCTTAATCTCCGCAAAATTATTTGACACAAGTAGTGCCAACAAGGCATTGTTGTGAGATATGATTGTAGGTGATAGAGTAATTGCTTGGGCTAAAATGAGAGAGGATGAATGCAACAATAGCTATCATTTGGTCTAGAATGAAACGTGCAGTCTCAAATGCCACAGATTCTTTAGAGCTAATTGCGACTCCCTCTGCTGAATCGAATAGCACTTGAAGTACATCCCCTCCAAATCACTAGCAGAGTTTATCAAATATCTATAGTACATTAAACACCACATAATGTTTGAAAGTGTCTTGTCCTCTGATAAAATGGTAGATGAGACTAATATCTGTTACTTGGAGAAGTGCCACTGCAAAAATCAATATGACTAAGCACCCAAAGTAATTCATAAAATGCTTCCACCACTGGTACACCCTATATTATCCAAAACAAAAAGTATCCATTCATGTTTCTACAATATGGAATTTGATACTGCATTTCCAACCATAAATACTGTGCCATCTTTGGATTGTGAAATTACTTTTAAAAAATGCCAAGGACTACTAAAAAGCTTATGGGTTTCCTTTGAAGCTTTCCAAAAGCAGTTTTCCCACTTTGTGGTTGATATGTCTCATTTAAACTATGAAACATATATTGTGGCAATAAATAAAAGAGAAAAAGAAAAATATTGCCTGAGCTCAAAATTTGACTTAAACCCATGTCATTTCTTTTCCTTCTATGTTGTCCCCAATGTTTGGCCTAATTTCTCTCCTTGCAATGTGTTGACCATACCACACATTTCTTCCCTTCAACAATGTAACATATGTATCAACCAGAAGTGGGCGTGTCAATTTCTAGGGTCTTCCCAACAAATGTGTTAGGTAGATCATCTCTAATGTGCAATGAGAAAAATAGACAGACTTGCTTGAAGCACTCTCATTTGTCAAAGCTACAACCATGTCTCTACAAGAACTAGAAAGTATTAACATAGTTTGAGCGTGGATAGGGAAACATTAATTCATCATTATTTAATGGTTTAAGAGAAAATTACAAACATGAAATAAGTATACGGTTTTATCTCATTAAATTTGGTAAGAAATGCATGCTTGATAACATCCATGAGAATTTCACAGCACCAAATCATGCTTGCGTTCACTGCCAAACTCCAAACCCATGCATTTTCGGCCTCCAAAATGTTTTGAGCTAATATAAATATGATGTATGCCATCATATGGAACCTCTCCACAGTATCATAATATGCCATCTTCTGCAGATTCTCTTTGCTCACATGTTTGGAAACACTGCTCTTAATCTCCGCAAAATTATTTGACACAAGTAGCACCAATAAGGCATTATTGTGAGATATGATTGCAGCTGATAGAGTAATTTCTTAGGTTAAAATGACAAAGGATGAATGCAACAACAACTATCATTTGGTCTAGAATGAAATGTGTAGTCTCAAATGCCATAGATTCTTTACAGCTACTTGCAACTCCCTATGCTGAATTGAATAGCACTTGAAGCACATTGACTCACAGAGTTTATCAAATATCTCTAGTACATTAAACACCACATAAAGTTTTAAAATTCCTTGTCCTCTGTTAAATTGATAGATGATACTAATATTTGTTACTTAGAGAAGTGTCACTCCACAAATCAATATGACTAAGCATCCAAAGCAATTCATAGAATTCTTCCACGGCTGATGGAATGGGGACATCCCAACATATGTAGGATATTTGGACCTATGAGAAATCACATGCTCTCAATCCATCAGTGACTGGGGATCTCTGCAACTGACCCTTCCCTTATCTGAATCCTTGTTAGGTTGTCGCTATTGTTTTGATCCACAACTTGGAGAAGCGGCTCCATTCAATTTCTGATCTTCTAATTTTTCATTCTCAACTATGCATTTCATGCAAAAGTTTACCTTCACATTACAAATACAATTTACAGTCTGTTTCCTCCACTCAAGAGGAGAACCCCAATTGTTGCACATATTCGAAATGTCTTCCAGATTTGTTGGCGTATTCACGACGACCAATCTATGTGACCCTAGTAATGAAACTGAAACCCTGTCCTTTGGGTCAGTCGAATCCACTTGATCAATACCCATAACTCAATTTGCGTGTGCATTGATATCTATTGCTTCCCAGAAAATCAAAGAATCATACATTTTGGTATGGTCTCTCTCTTTATCCAAGGAAACTGGTGCTCTTTGTTGGAAATAATACTGAGAGGAGGGGTGAATTAGTATTATCAAGTCAAATATTCCTTTTCCAAAAAAAATGATATACGTTGCTTCAGTTAGTTAAACACGCGTATACACGCATCTATGCAGAAAGAAAACTGCGTATACAAGGCAAGCTTTTAATTTAATTTATCTTTTTTATGATGAATGTTAATCTGTGTTGCAGAAAAAAATAACCAGTAACCAGAGACAATAAAATAGAATAGAAGGACAATCATGCACAAGAACACAATATATAAGTTGGAAACCCAATGTGGGTGAAAACCACCTGTTGCAATTCGTCTCTATCTTCTTTTAAACTAGAAACTTCTTTTACAATGTACTGGTTCAATCCTTTACCAGTACGCAGGCTGCAACCTGCAGAGAGCTACAACCCTCTCTCATTCTCCAGATTCTCCTGGAAGGGAGCTACAACCCCCTTTAGCTCTTGCACTAGCCAAGATACTAGTACGTAGGTGCCGGCCTACAGAAGGCTACATCCTTCTCTTTCTTCTAGGGACCACATTTCATAAATTTTCAGACTGGATCCATAAAAATCAATCAATCATCAAGAATCAACAATCTCCTTTCCACCAATTAGATCTTAATCAAGTAGATACCTCTCTGACAACTGTACCCAAAACACAGTACCAGAAACCACACACCAAACACTGAACCCAGAACACAACAACAATAAACAAAAGCCGCTAGATCACAACTTAAAGCATATACGTTATTTCAATAACCTGCAACATGCGTGCATATGCTTCTGTATTTGGAACCACCTACGTATATGCTATTTTAATTCACTGAATCAACGTGTATATGCGCCTTCGCTTCACTGAACCTGCGTACAGATCTATAAAGGATAATTTTCTCTTCAAGATATTCAAAAACACTAATTAACCCAAATTATCAGTGTTATAGATCAAGTAAGCGCCACATAAAACAGACCAAAATCATATAAAGATACTATCATTCAATCTTAAAGATTATGACCCATCAATAGAACTTATCCTTCTTATTTTCGCTAAGGTTACTCCTTTATTCAGAACCAGATCTGCACCATAACCCAATTCCCAGCATTCTGATCTACCACTTTTTCAGATATTCAATGAATATTCAAATGACCATTTGCCACATGATCTCCTTCCTATTCTATAGTCTTAGGCCTTCCACAATACCATGGTCCAAAACCATAACATTTCAATACCATGAACCCAAAACTAGGGATCGGCACATCTCACGAGATGCCATGGTCCAAAACCATAGGTTCAAATCCCAAGGACTAACTACCATGGACCAAGAGTAAGTTCCCCAACATATACATGCTTTTTTAATGCATAACATGCGTGTATACGCGTCTTCGTCTAGATGAACCTACGTATATGCCTTTTTCTTCTTTCTGATTGCTTGAAATGAGATCTGTCACCAAGATGAGTTGCCATGAGGGACAACACCAGATCCATAGCATCAAACCTATTCCATAATGCCAACAATCTCCCCCTTTGGACTTCATGGCAACACCAAGATCCTCTTTCATTCTCCCCCTTTGTCATCAGGGGCAAAGGGTTGTGCTCCCCCTGAGTACGTGCTAAAATCTCTGCCCTGCTGTGCTGACCATGCTCCCCCTGCTGTAGGCAAGATCTGCAAAAGATGTTCTTCAAGACGAACCATCACATATACATTATAAAAGACCTTTCTATCACCACAAGACTCAATACATACATCCTTCACCCAACCATGTGGGAACATCCACCCAACCAAGTGGGGAAACATCAGAAAATTACATATAACAATGAAGTACATTACATATTCATCCCAGGCATAGTAGGGAAACCAAAATAGGCCGTTACATGACCTTGACAACATGAAAAAAAGATACATGACATAGAGACAAAATATGTAGAGCAAGACTTATGAAAGTCACCAAGCAGCAGCATCTGTCAATCACCATTCAGATCAACAACCATGATTTCCTTCTGTTCTCCCTCTACACTTGTTCCACCAATAACAGTTATGAACAAGAACCACAAGCCTCTAAGACAATGCCAACAATGCCTCATTAGAATTTTATCTGCTCCCCCTGAACCAGTACTTGATGGTCTGTTTCAGACCCATATCAGATAATATCCAATCAAAGTCTGTCCCTTCTGATATTCATCAAACCACACATACGCGACTTTCTCTGCACCAGTCAACGTATGTACGCGGATCCTCCTCAGGAAACACGCGTACGCTAATTTTTCTCTAAACCAGACAAGTTTAACATCAAGATGATGCATCAACTACTCCTAGCTTCTGTCTGAGATATTCAAAAGTTTCCCTAGGTAGTGGTTTGGTGAGAATATCAACAACTTGTTCCTTAGAAGGAACATACTCCAATTTGACCTTTTGTTCCAACACTTGTTCCCGGAGAAAGTGATACTTGATTGGTATGTGCTTGGTCTTTGAATGCATGACTGGGTTCTTTGAAACACTAATTGCACTTGTATTATCACATAAGATGGAGATAGGTGGTGTACAAGTGATTTGAAAATCCTGCAAGGTTTGCATCATCCAAAGGAGTTGAGT
>APFE030574234.1:9174-59999 GCA_000404065.3 Pinus taeda | reverse complement strand
CACAATCAACTCCACCAAACTCAACTGATTGAGTTCTAACTGAAGTCATGCATGCAACAACTCAACTGACCCACAAAGAAAATGTATTTCCTTCTGACAGCTGCATGTGCCACATCCCTAGCTCGAACTGAAGTGCTCCAAGAGAATAAGATAAAGTTTATAGTCTAAATATTATTATAAGCTAATAATATTTGACTGCTCTATAATTAGACTTGACAATGTCACCACTGTTGTCTAAAAATAGAAGTCCATCTATATTTGCCAACTTGACCAATCATCCATAAACAACATCCTGCAACTCATAGACATGATCCATATGTCTAAAAATAGACATAGTCTAAAAATAGACTTTGCGGCAAAATTTGCCTTCGGGCCCACTTAGTGAAGGCGACTCTTTTCACTAAGCTCCATCATCTTGTTGCAATCTCAACAGAACATTGTCCCAATGTTCTTCTGTCGGAAATAACCCAGGAAATATCTCCCTTATAGTCCTTTCATCCTCCGAGGTAGCCTCTTCAGGCCTGAAATGTTGCCATTGGACTTTAACCTCGGTGATAACTCGTCTCCGCAACATTACTTCTCTCTGATTGAGTATACCCATTTGCTCGACTAGGAACTCACCTTCTAGTTCTAACTATATAGTCTAGATAATAAAATAAATAAAATTATTTGGTAAAATCAGAATGCTCTTTTACCGTGCATATCTATATATATATATATATATATATATATATATATATATATTATATATATATATTATATATATATATATATATATATAATAATTGATGCAAAAAACTTTTAAATCTTCTTTCCTTCACCTATATTTCTTGCCAGTTTATTATGTGTTTAGGGTCATAAACATATTTCTTTAAAACCGGAACGTGTAAAACATTATGCACTCGTATATGACTTAGTAAAGCAAGCTGATACGCTATGGGTCCAATCCGTGCTAAAATCTTGAAGGGACCACAAAATCTGAGTGCCAACTTGGCGCAACCCATCCACTGAAGCGTACTTTTCTTAGCTCTAACACGTACCTAGACATGATCACCCACTTGAAATTCTTGAAAGCTTCTTTTCCAGTCATCGAACTTCTTCTGTTGGTCCTGAGCGACCTTTAAATTAGATCACACTTCTTTGACCGTTTCTTCCATCTCTGCTAACATATCAGGCCCTAACAATAACTGATCCTCCAGACCGCCCCAGTTGGAGGGAGTCCTGCATTTACGCCCATATAGAACTTCAAAAGGGCTCATTTGTGTAAAAGTGTGATAGCTGTTGTTATAAGCGAATTCTACAAGATGCAGATATTCTTCCCACTTAGATGGCTATTGTATTACATAAGCCTGTAATATCTTCCACCGCGTGGTTTACTCGCTCTGCCTGCCCATCCGTTTGTGGATGATAAGCAGTACTAAACTGTAGTTGAGTACCCAGCCCTTCAAATAAGGCTTTCCAGAATGCTGATGTAAATTTTACATCGCAATCTAAAACTATGGCCTTCAGTATTCCATGCAACTTAAAAATATTCTGCATAAATATATTAGCAATCTACACTGCCTTGTAAGTAGATTGTACTAGCATAAAGTGGGCAGACTTGCTCAGCTTATTCACGACCACCATTATTGAGTCATTCTGTTTCTTTGACCTAGGTAGTCCCGTGATAAAATTGATGGAAATAACTTCCCACTTCCATTCTGGAAGGGGTAATGGGTGGAGTAGACTGGCTGGGTGGCGGTGCTCTGTTTTAACTTGTTGGCATTCCAAACAATGGGCCAAATATTCAACCACCTCCTTCTTCATGCCGGGACAAAAATATTCCTTTCTAAGAGCTGTTAGCAATTTCTAATATCTAGGATGACTGGCATATGGGACCTTGTGATATTCATCTAAAATTAAATCCTTAATGGCTTTTATCTTTGGTACATACACTCTTGTTTTATAAATCAGCAAGCCTTCTGAATTTACTTCATACCCAAGTTGCTGAGCCTTGTTGTTCGGAATTTTTGTCTGCTGCCGCAAAGTTTGATATTCTGGGTCTTGCATTGTTGTTTTTTTAATTCAATCCTTTAATTGTGCTTCACTAAATGATATTTCATACAAATGGTTAGCTTTTCTACTTAATGCATTTGTGACATGATTTTCTTTACGTTTTAAATATTTAATTTCAAAGTCGAACCCACTCAGAAAATCAACCCAACGTGCTTGTCTGGCATTCAAAGTGGATGTTTAAAATAATTAGTCAAGCTATGATGGTTAGTCATTAGCAGAAATCTCTTACCCAATAAGTAATGCCGCCACATTTTGAAGGCATGAACAACAGCTGTCAATTCCAAATCATAGGCTGAGTACCTCTGCTCATGCTCTTTAAGCTTTCTAGATTCATAAGTGATAACTCTACCCTCTTGCATTAGTACACCACCCACTCCTTCTTTGCTAGCATCAATACACACCACATAATCTTTGTTTGGGTCAACAATGCTTAATATAGGTGCAGTGGTGAGTAATTTTTTAAGTCGGTCAAATCTTTTTTGGCATTCTATACTCCAATTGAAAGTCTTACCTTTCTTTTGCAATGAGATAATAGGGTAGGCTACCCTGGAGAAACCTTCAATGAATCGCCTATAATACCAGATAGGCTCATAAATGATCTGATATCAGCCACATCCCTTGGTACTAGCCACTCCATTATAGTCTTTTTCTCTGGGTCCACAACTATTCCTTCCTTAGTAATAATATGACCGACATATTGGATTTGTTCCTTAAAGAAGTTGCATTTATTGTACCTGGCATACATTTGATGTTCCCTTAAAACTTGTAAAACAATCCAAAAGTGTTCCTTGTGTTCTTCCACGATCTGTGAGTAAATTAGAATATCATCAATGAAAATTAACACAAACTTGTCTATATATTTATGGAATATGATGTTCATATGCCACATGAAAGTTGTCGGTGCATTGGTTAGCCCAAAGGGTAGCATAACAAACTCGTAGTGCCTATAACGAGTCCTAAAAGCAATTTTTGCTATATCTTCTTCTTTGATTCTAATCTGATGATAGCTCGATCGAAGGTCGATCTTGGAAAACATGATTGCCCCCTTTACTTGGTCGAATAATTCATCAATACGAGGTAGAGGATATTTATTCTTGATGGTCAACTTGTTTAATTGACGGTAATCCATACACATATGCATGGTTCCATCCTTCTTTTTAACAAAGATGACTAGGGCTCCCCAGGGGGATACACTTGGTCGAATGTATTTCTTGTCAAGGAGTTCTTGCAATTGTATTTTCAACTTTGTCAATTCGGGTGTGCTCATATGATAAGGAGCTCGTGATACCGGTGCTGCCCCTGGCACTAACTCAATCGTAAAATATATATCCCTTTTCGGTGGAAGTCATAGGATTTCTTCTGGAAATACATCTGGGAAATTCTCTACTATAGGTATATCTTCTATGTCAGCGGATTTTTCTTTGGAATCGGAATATCCTAATTGAATGACATAAAGTTGGCACCCTTTTCAGATGCATTTCGCCAATTGAAAGGTTGTCACAGGTCTTAGCCTTACAGGTCTCATGATCCCTTGAATTTCCCGCCTTTTTCCGTCTTCATCCATATAATTAACGATTTTCGTTTTACAGTTAAGGAGAGACCAATGCTTCTCCAACCAGTCCATACCGATGAGAACATCGTATGAACCTAAGGGCAGCACATTTAGTTTTTCCTTAATAGGTTGTTCGCCTATGTGTAGGAGACAATTGTTGACCTTAGCGAGCACTCTCCTTTTGGCACCAGTGGCTAGTTGTACCAACCAACAATTCTTAAACTTAATAGTTGAAGGTTGCATTGTTCTATTATTTTGGGGCTAACATAACTTAAGGTAGCCCTAGGGTCAATTAAAATAGAAAAAGAATGGTTGGAGATTTTACCTTCAAACTCAATCATAGTCGGCTGGAAATATGCCTGGTAGTCCTCAAGAGCAGCGTTGATTTTCAGTATGCTCCTTGCCACTTCACCAACCATTGATGCCTCTTGAACCTCAGATACCTCATCAGTTCCCCTGTGATGTGGGACGTTTTTAACATAGTGAGGCCCTTCGCATCCCTAGCACTGTACTAGTGGTCTGACTTCCATTTCCACTTCAGTCCTTACTAATTGCTCATTAGTCTTGGTTTCACTTGGGGGTTTGAAACTGGGTGGATTTCTATTCAGATTCCTATTCATCTATCCTCTAGGAATCTTATTGACCATAAATTTATTTATTTTATGGCCAAAGGAAAATTTACTTCCTTTCTTGGCATTCCATTTCTTTCCTCCCTCACTTTTCTGCGTATTTTGTTGATACCATATCGAAGCCTTGCGTATGACCTCATCCATAGCCTTTGGATTATCAAACTCAAGGTGTTCCTTCATAAATAGTGGCAGGCTGCTGAAAAATTGTTGTACTTTAGCCTTTTATTCCTGTATATAAGGGACATATCACATAAAGGAGGTGAACTTGGTTATGAACTCATCCATAGATAACTGTCCCACACGAAGGTCGTGAAACTCCTTGGCTTTCTTGTCATAAAATATCTCAGTCAGATATTTTTCTTTAAAATATTTTTGAAACTTTTCCCAAGTTATGCTTTGTTCGTTTACACCATGAACTGTCTTTACCTCTTCCCACCATAAGGTGGCCTTTCCCTGCAATTGGAAATACTTGTTCATGTTAATGAGCCAAGCTTCTGCTACCTTCTCCTGTTCGCCATCAAAAAGTGGGGTTTGATTTTCTGGAATTCCCCTTAAAGTTCTACTTTTTGTTTCTTATGCTTGTTGTGCCCTGATGCATTTCTGAATTCTTCTTCCTGGTTTTCTTCGCCACACTCAGTTTTTTCCCGTTTTGTATGGTATTCTTGTTCCCTAGTCATATTTTCCTATTTGGGGCTAGGAATTGTGTTTCTCTGGTTATGTCTATCTAGCAGGCTTTTCATGATCTTTTCTTGTTCTAGCATAAGTCGTGCATTATCTACTCGAAGTCGAGCCATCTCTGCCTTTAAATCTTGTACAGTTTCTAAGATTGTGGGATTGGTATTTCGTTGTTTGTCTCCTAGCTGCACCCATACTTCAGGATTGGTCTCCTGAAATGTTGTTGTTCCTGCTCTTGCCATAGTCTGGTGCGGGATGGTTCCCATTCTTCCCATTATGGCTTTGTTGTGCACGTCACACAAATACTGTTAATCCTTGTCTTTCCAAAGGCCTCAGTTTTGGTAACCTGAGAGCTCTAATACCACATGTCACACACCCAAAGATTAGCATATACCATGGTAAAAAAAAAAAAATATTAACAATACAATAAACTATATTAACATTACTATGTTCAATCCATTTACCGGGAATTCCGATAATATAAATTAATACATATTACATGGTTGATGCAACATTAGTATATATATCCAGCTCGTTGGTAAATCATTATGCAAATAATACAATACAATACAAATCTTGATTGAGGACCACGAGAAGGTGGATATCTACGTGGTTATCTACTCTGGAGAGTACCTTTAAATGGTTCACCGCATCCCACAGTATCTCGAAAATATGATATGTATTGACTGTATAACATTCACATTTAGTGTTGCTTTAATGGTCTCAGGATGTGAATGCCCTAGGGCTGCGGTCCACTCCTTCAGTACTCGTCTGGGCACCTCCAGCTATAGACCTTACACAGAGAGATAAGTCTGATAGACGACATCTAGACCTCATCACGATCGGACGACTGGTGTTTGGGCTTACTGGACATAGTTTGAATGGCATTGGCAAATCTGTCATTTGTTGTTTTGGTGAAGCTCGCCCGCTCCTCTGGTGTTTTGGCAGCCCCGTTCTGATAAGGGGTTTTTGCTTTGAACTCTTAATTTTTCGTGGTTACTAGCTTGTCTTCTGTTCTTCTGAGTCGCTTGCTAGTTGTCGTGGTCTTCCTCTAGTTTTCCTCTCGCGTTAGAGGAAGGGTTATCCTTTATGAATTCAACATACAAAAAGGTATATTTTTCCCTCTTGTTTGTCCTTTGTTACTCCTCTATTGTTCATTTAACTTTCTTGTAGGCGTCTACCTACAAACTAATTCCTACTTGTTTTATTTTAGGCTGCGCTAACTCTAGTGTTGGGTTCTCAAGTTCCTTTCTACCATTGCCATGACAGCGGAGCCTGCGGCATACTACCAGGTATGCGGTTTCCACTGGTTTGGCCCTCAGGCTTTTCTTCTAAGTGTTTACAATTTTGTCTTGTTGTGTTCGGTTCCAAGTGTTCTCATGATGTTAAGCTTATTTGAATGAGGGTTTAACTGGATTTACCCTTCCTGGGTATCTGTCACTCATAGTTGTAGAATGTGTTGTTGAACAGGTTCTTGGACTCAATGTTTATTTTGCGGCCTATTGCCTGGATACATTTGTATAAAGAGAATTTGTTTGCCATTAATTGAAATTGTTAATGCTATGTTGCCGGGAGCAATGTATATATATGTATTTTCAGTCATATGTTTGGTTTCTTTTCTACTAACAATTTCTTGCCGTGTGGCGAGTTAGGGTTTAAGGGTTCTCAGAAACCCTCAGTTGACTTAGAAACAAGAATATTTTAGTCTAGTCACGCGCAGACAAATTCCTTGGTTTGTTTTACTGTAATGAGGAAAATTATTGTTATGCTCAATATGATTTATTTGTTTGTGGTCCTTCCTATATCAATTTCTTCGATGCATTTAAACCCCACTAAATTCTGGGTATATGTACAGTATGTAATTGCAAGTTTAGATATTGTTAAACTTTCCTTCATTCCTGTATCAAAGTGCAATTATTGTTGGCTATAAACTCTACTGGTTGACTAGGATGGTTATAGTCACGTTTGTTTATTAATTCGACTGTTCTTTCTTGGAGATTATATTCCCTTATTTCTTCTTTGTTTCCTAAATGCACTGGCTCTTCGCTATAGTTACTGTATCTTAGAGAAACATAAATTATTCATAGAAACAATTCTCTGTTTTTCTTAATTACAAAGACTCTATGCTATAGTGGTTTCTGTATCGTAAAGAAACATAAATCATACATCCAGACCACTATCTTTCTATTTTTAAAAGAAAAGTAAGTTCCTCATGTTCTGGTTCTTTTCTCATTAATTCTTAATGAACTTAACAAACTGGTTACTATTCGGAAATCATCCCAGTAAGCAATGCCTGCTAAACTTGTAAATGAAATTACTCAGATTTACTTAGTTGAATTTCAGCCCTACAAATAAACTGGATTAGAATTTTTCTGATTAATTGCCTCCCAACCTTGAGACCCTTGTTTTTTGCCTGAAGTCTCCCCCCGAGCTACCATTTCCAGGGTTTTCTCTTCAATATTTTCTATTCTTGAGTAAAGTGGTTATCTGGTCTTAACCAGACATAGCGTAAATAGCATTGCCTGTCACTACAACCCAGTTGCTTTGCTCATTGCTCCAATCATTTTCTCTCAGGTCTCTCAGATGCCCCCTCATCCTCTTGATTCCTGGAATAAGATCTTCCTTCTAGTAGTAGTTAGGGCTTGGGTAACAACACAACCTAACTTTTTTTTTTTAATAAATTGTCATCCCTTGATGACTTATTTTTATTTAAATTAAACTCCTTAATTATTTCCAAGATTCCAGTAATTCATTTTTATAAATCAAAATAGAGTTACTATTTATAACAAAGTTAACCAATGTTCAGTTTGTCAAAAAATGTAGTAAAATAAATATTTACAGATGTATGGGAGACATTACATCTTCCTCCCCTAAGATTGAACATCGTCCTGATGTTCTTCTATCGGAAATAACCCAGGAAATATCTCCCTCATAGTCCTTTCATCCTCCCAGGAAGCCTCCTCAGGCCCAAAATGCTACCACTAGACTTTAACCTGGGTGATAACTCGTCTTCGTAGCATTACTTCTCTCTGATCAAGTATACCCATTGGCTCGACCAGGAACTTGCCTTCCGGTTCTACCTGTATAGTCCAGATAAAAAAAATTAAAAGAATTTAAGTTATTTGGTAAAATCAAAATGCCTCTTTTACTATGCATTATATATATATATATATATATATATATATATATATAAAATAATTGATGTGAAAAACTTTTAAATCTTCTTTCCTTCACCTGTATTTCTTTCTAGTTTATTATGTGTTTAGGGTCATAAACATATTGCTTTAAAAACGAAACGTGAAAAGCATTATGCACCCGTATATGACTTGGTAAAGCAAGTTGATATGCTACGGGTCCAATCCGTGCTAAATCTGGAAGGGACCACAGATTATGATCCACTAAAGTGTACTTTTCTTAGCTCTAACATGCACATAGACATGATCACCCACTTGAAATTCTCGAAAGCTTCTTTTCTGGTCAGCGAACTTCTTATGTCGGTCTTGAGTGACCTTTAAATTAGATCACACTTCTTTGACCATTTCTTCCATCTTTGCTAACATATCAGGCCCTAACATTAACTTATCCTCCAAACCACCCCAATTGGAGGGAGTCCTGTAGTTACGCCAATATAGAACTTCAAAAGGGCTCTTTTGTGTAGAAGTGTGATAACTGTTGTTATAAGTGAATTCTACAAGATACAGATATTCTTCCCACTTAGATGGCTGCTGCATTACATAAGCCCGTAAAATATCTTCCACCACCTAGTTTACTCGCTCCGTCTGTCCATCCGTTTGTGGATGATAAGCAGTACTAAACTGTAGTTGAGTACCTAGCCCTTCAAATAAGGCTTTCCAGAATGTTGATGTAAATTTTACATCGCAATCTGAAATTATGGCCTTTGGTATTCCATGCAACTTAAAAATATTCTGCTTAAATATATTAGCAATCTACACTGCCTTATCAGTAGATTGTACTGGTATAAAATGGGCAGACCTGTTCAACTTATCCACGACCACCATTATTGAGTCATTTTGTTTCTTTGACCTGAGCAGTCCTGTGATCAAATTGATGAAAATAAATTCCCACTTCCATTTTGGAATGGGTAATGGGTGGAGTAGACCGATTGGGTGGCGGTGCTTTGTTTTAACTTCCTATCATTCCAAACAATGGGCCAAATATTCAACCACCTCCTTCTTCATGTCGGGCCAAAAATATTCATTTTTAAGAGTTGTTAGCAATTTATGATATCCAGGATAACCGGCATACGGAACCTTGTGATATTCATCTAAAATTAAATCCTTAATGGCTTTTATCTTTAGTACATACACTTTTGTTTTATAAATCAGTAAACCTTATGAATTTACTTCATACCCAAGCTGTTGAGCCTTGTTGTTCAGAATTTTTGTCTGCTTCCAGAAAGTTTGATATTCTGGGTCTTGCATTGTTGTTTCTTTAATTCATTCCTCTAATGTGTTTTGTGCTTCACTAAGTGATATTTCATACAAATAGTTAGCTTTTCTACTTAATGCATCTGCGACACGATTTTATTTACCTTTTAAACATTTAATTTCAAAGTCGAACCCACTCAGAAAATCAACCCAACGTGCTTGTCTAGAAGTCAAAGTGGGATGTTTAAAATAATTAGTCAAGCTACAATGGTCAGTCATTAGCAGAAATCTCTTACCCAATAAGTAATGCCGCCACATTTTTAAGGCATGAATAACAGTTGTCAATTCCAAATCATAGGCTGAGTACCCCTGCTCATGCTCTTTAAGCTTTCTGGATTCGTAAGCGATAACTCTACCCTCTTGCATTAGTACACCACCCACTCCTTCTTTGCTAGCATCAAAACACACCACATAATCTTTGTTTGGGTCAGTAATGCTTAATATAGGTGCAGTGGTGAGTAATTGTTTAAGTCAGTCAAAGTTGTTTTGGCATTCTATACTCCAATTGAAAGTCTTACCTCTCTTTTGCAATGAGGTAATAGGGTATGCTACCCTGGAGAAACCTTCAATGAATCACCCGTAATACCCAACTAGGCCCATAAATGATTTGATATCAGCCACATCCCTTGGTACTGGCCACTCCATTATAGTCTTTATTTTCTCTGGGTCCACAAATATTCCTTCCTTAATAATAATATGACTGAGATATTGGATTTGTTTCTTAAAGAAGTCACATTTGGTGTATTTGGCATACAGCTAATGTTCCCTTAAAACTTGTAAAAAATCCGGAGGTGTTCCTTGTGTTCTTCCACTGTCCGTGAGTAAATTAGAATATCATAAATGAAAATTAACACAAAATTGTCTAAATATTGATGGAATCTGTTGTTCATAAGGCACATGAAAGTTGTCGGTGCATTGGTTAGCCTAAAGGGTAGCACAACAAACTCGTAGTGCCCATAACGAGTCCTAAAAGTAGTTTTTGCTATATCTTCTTCTTTGATTCTAATATGATGATAGCCCAATCGAAGGTCAATTTTGGAAAACACGGTTGCCCCCTTTACTTGGTCGAATAATTCATCAACACAAGGTAGAGGATACTTATTCTTGATGGTTAACTTGTTTAATTGACGGTAATACATACACATACGCATGGTTACATCCTTCATTTTAACAAAGATGACTGGGGCTCCCTAGGGAGATACACTTAACATTGTAATAAGAAATAAGAAATAATCAAGATTAGAGTCCCGAAAGGTCTCCTTCATAACCTGCTCATCTTCCCTGGTAGCCTTTTCCGGCACATAGTGCTGCCATTGCACTTTAACCTGGGTGATAACTCATTTTCGCAACATTACTTCTCTCTGATCAAGTATAACCAGGGGTTCGACCAAGAACTTGTAGAAATTTTATGAATAATATGACACTTATTCAACCGAGATTATCCTGATTATACACTATTGCGGAATGCATGCATAATACATAATCTCATCTACCTTGATCATCAATTTAGCAGTATCCAGAAACATACACATGCGCACATTGAAGCATCAATCACACATATCAACACAGTATGTACCCGAGAAAAGCATAAAGCTGAAAACCCCACAACTATCTGTATATTATATTGATTGAGATCATGTAACAGTACATAGTACAATACTAGCTCCACCTGTTACACACAATACAACATAAATCTGAATCAATCAGTACCTCAAATCACCCCTGCTGCTTACCTGCCTCCATTGCGCAATCCTGCATGAGAATGGATGAGAATGACACCAAATGTGTGATCCAAATTCGTATTCCCTTTGGTTATACCATGCAATCCTCATTCGCAATACTCAATCCATGCATGTGCAAATCTCATGCACAACTATAGTCACAACTGACAGCTGTCTTGCCCTTTCACTCACCTCTAACACTTGTCTCCACTGAACTGTCCATGCACTGAGTTAACTGATGTATTCTTTAATTGATTTATGAGTTAAAATTAGTGAATTAATTAATAATTAATTCACACCACTCAACACTAGTCTATTTGTCAGTTAGACTAAATACAAATAGTTCAACTAAGTCAAACTGAACACAACTCCATCAACTCCTCAATCAACTCCACCAAACTCAATCACTTGAGTTCTA
Source organism: Pinus taeda (assembly GCA_000404065.3). Lineage (NCBI taxonomy): Eukaryota > Viridiplantae > Streptophyta > Pinopsida > Pinales > Pinaceae > Pinus > Pinus taeda. The sequence continues at coordinate 48,501 of APFE030574234.1, read as the reverse complement.
ACTGAAGTCCTTCATGCAATAGCTCAAGTAACCCATAAGAAAAGCATATTTCCTTCTGGTAGTTGCATGTGCCACATTTGTAGCTTGAACTGAAGTGCTCCAGAGAATAAGATAATGTTTATAGTCCAAATATTATTAAGGGCTAATAATATTCGACTGTTCTATATTTAGACTAACATCACTCCACTGTGGTCTAAAAATAGAAGTCCATCTATTTTTTCCAACTTGATCAATCATCCATAAACAACATCCTGCAATCCATAGACATGATCCATATGTCTAAAAATAGACATAGTCTAAAAATAGACTTTGCGCCATAATTTGCCTGCGGGCCCACTTAGTGAAGGCGACTCCTTTCCACTAAGCTCCATCATCTTGTTGCATTCTCAACAAGCATTTCTTGTTTCACACTTTTCAACACAAAATACGAATCCCTACCAACGAATCATCCACGTCGGACTTCAAATCCCATATAATCTTTCTTTATCATCTATCAAATCCGGTCATTCATCGGGACATGCCTTCGCTATTGATCCGGACCCCCCAGATCCTACGGTCATCATGCATATCAGGCAGATAATTAGCTCAACGGTTACCCGTCCGATGTGAGCGGTTTTATCTCTCTTCTGCTGGACGCGTGTCACTTAGTGTGTGGCATCGGGCAGGGCTCAGCCAAAACTGCTTACCGCCTCGAGGCCTTCCGATATCCTGTCGGTTTTGTGGAATCCATGGAACCGAATTTATTACTTTTCCGCATTTCATAGCCATTTCGGGTTTGGGCACTTCGAGGCTTTCCTTCACTGAGGAGGACGCCCTGCGATACGCGATTAGTGCTTATTAGCCTTTGGTTTTGCCAATTTGCACCAGCACGTGTTACCATGGGCCAACAGTCTGTGCACTCGACCGAGGGTCCTCATTGCTCCGCACTGATCGCAATTGCAGTTGTCACAAGGATTCCTTTTGATAGCTTGGTCTTTCTAAGACTTGAATTTGTTTGGCATAATTTGAATGAGTTTATGAAAACTTAGAGAGTGTTTAGGATCCCATTCGGATCATTGAGTGTGAGAAGAGGTATGAGAGATCAAAGAGGGGATTGAGAATTACATTTCTTACTCTATAATTATCCGCCTTTGTTCAATGATATATGAATTATTGAAGTTGTGATTAGATTGATATGATTCACAATCTATTATTGCAGTTAGCAGAGTATGCTCGATTGGATTCTCTTGTTCATTGAGGAGATACATGGAAAATATCTTAAATAGTTCAAGTTCCAATGTATGGTTTAATTTTGAGTTTCAATTCTTCCAAGTTTGGAGATGAAGTTCCAACCCATAATCAAGGTTTATATATTTTTGGTGGATCATAGTTTGATATTGAAATAATTCCTAATTGAATAATATTTTACATTAGGATTTGCAACATTGCTTCTATTAACAATGTTGCTCGGGGCTTTAGCTCATATCAGAGCTTAACCATTTTAGCATGGAATCCCTACAAATATTTATTGCTATATACTTTACAACAAATAATGTTGATGTAGAATTTTCTATTAGAGTTGGCTTCTTTCGGATTCTCAATCTTTGGCTTGTGAATTCATTCGTTGATAATTGACATCATTTCGATCTAATATAGATTGACTTACAAAAGTTCGTTTCCTTCTAGAGCACTTAACATAAGATTTTACCATAAAAGTGCCTTTTTTCTGATAAACCTTATTTGCACCTATCAATTTTGATAACTGTTCTGATACTAATAATTGTTGCTTGATTCAAGATCCTGTTATTGGGATTTGTCACTTATCTGAAACTAGAAAAAGGGTCGTAAGATCTTGTAAAGATATCTCGAGTTTTATCTATTAGTGATCGGGTATGCCTATGATACCAGCATGATCCAAGATCTTTTCTTAGGTTATATTAGCAAAACTACATGAAATAGCATGCAAAAACCATATGTGCAAACACTTAAAGAAGAAGAAACATAAAGGAGACCATAAAGACAATACATACAAAAATTTGATAATGGAATTCATCCAATGTGGACTACATCTCTAGGCCCTACTTCAATAGTGGAGAGGAATCTTCATTCATCTCAGCAAAAATGAAAATGACTACATGGAAAAATACATCATTTTACCTCCATTTCTAAGAATGGCCTGAAAATGGGTTGCTTAAATGCAAAAATAGATTGTACCAATGAAATTGTGGAAAATTTCTTGTTAAAATGAGTATAAATTTAGCTATATTCCACTTATATCACTGTTGGACCCCCAAAGAATGTTCATATTCCATAGTAGAATATTTGTATGAATTTTCTAAGAATATTCTTCCTTTGAAACCACGTTATCAAGGTTTTGCCGTGCCTGGTTCCACCTTGCGTCCTGGTTCCAGTGCTCCGAATTCCGCCCTCGACCTCCATGTTTTGTACTCCTCTTGTTGAATGAAATGAACAAATCTTATATAAATGTGCGTGATATATTTTCAAACCTGCCGAGCTAATGGCTTGGTTGGCATATGATTATAAATGTGTAGTGGTTGGGTAGGTTTGGGGGTCAAACCCTGTTGCCCACCCATTTTTGTCATATATTATAACAAATATAATAAATTACCATTCGAGTTTGGAGGTCCACAAAACCATATATATAACAATATATAATCATGACTCAAATATATTTAATCGTTGCAATGTTTTGGTTGCGGTCGACGGGTTGGCCGCTTGTTGCCGGTTCAACTCTGGCTAGTGGGTTGTAATATATATCTATATATATATATAATATCTATATATATATATATATATATATATATAATATATATATATATATATATTATATATAATATATATATTATATATATTATATATATATATATATATATATATATTATATATATATCTATATAATATATAACATATGGTTGTACCATTTTTTTTTATATGATCGAAACCACCAAACTGACCTGGTCCAAACCCGACTGGCTTCCAACTAGGTGCCATGTGGTGCCTTATTATTGGGCCACAATTTATCACCTACTTTGGCGAAAACCACCATATTTGACGATTTTCCAAATTTAACTGTGATTAAAACTGTCACCAATTTTGGCGAACTTCTGCCCATTTTTTCTGTGAATTCGGCTAGACTACCAAATTTATTTAGAGCATAGCTAATTTTAGGTCCTTGTGCCCAATTTGACCAAAACTTTGATTGAGCATAACTTTCTCATACAAACTTAGATTGAGACATTGTTTACGTCATTCAATTCCTTGTGATGAGCTCTTCGATCTGGTCTTAGTTTCACTAAGATTCAAGGTCTTTGATTTTTTTTCCATTAGAGATTCACCTAGATTAATCCGGTTCTTCAATGGTCATGATACATCCACATCTGATCCAAAGTTCCATTATTTGGATTTGTTATTCACCCAAGATGAAAACAAGTCATTAAGTGCAATGAAGGTTTATCATATCTAGTCCAACAGGCCAGGTTTATTTGTTATTAGATGCATATACAAAGAGAAAGTCCAGTGATCCACTATCTGATAAGGCTCAACACTTTTTGTTATTCCTCTTGGTCACTACATTGGGTTCATGCATAAGGAGTAAATGAGTTAAGAAATGGCGATCTAAGGGCCTCCAGATCTTTGGGTTTGAATGGAGAATTAAAGGAAGTGCCATTAGCATTGTTAAACCAAAAGTTACCCTGAACCACAATCCTAATTTAATGTGGGATGTCTTATTTGGGGATCAACCATGATACACATATTGGGAAAAGTAACTTGAACCACCATGTATGTGGAAGAGTGATGTAGTATGCATCACTATATATTAGCATTATGAGTTCATAGTGGTGCCACTTAAGTTATCTAATGCACTGGGTTTTGATGTTCCTCATGAATAACATTCTCCAAACTTATTTAGATAAGTTCATTATTGTGTTTTTGTATGATATCCTCATATATTCTAAATTTGAGGAAGAGCATGAGAAATATTTAAGGATGGTGCTATAAGTACTTAAAGAGCATCAATTGTATGCCAAGTTGACTAATTACTCATTTTACCAAGGAATGATTTATTGTTTGGGTCATATTATTTCAAAAAAAGGGATAGTAATGGACCCAACAAAAATTAAAGTCATTGAAGAATGGCTAGCGCCCAAAAATGTGACAAAGATAAGGTCTTTCATGGGTCAAAAAGCTATTACAGAATATTTATTAGAGGGTTCTTGAGGATAGCCTATCTTATTACACCCTTGCAAAGGAATGGTCCTAAATTTGATTGGTCACATAAATGTGAAGGGCCCTTTGAGCGCTTGAATATATTGTTGACAACTGCACCCATATTGAAGATAGCTAACCTAGATGAAGACTTTATTATGTTCATGGATGCATGTAAAGATGTAAAGAAGGACTTGGAGGAGTGCTCATGCATAATGCTCATGTGATATGTTATGAATCTAGGAAGCTCATGGAGCATGAAAGGAATTATCTCACTCATGATTTAGATATGGAAGTCATCATACACGCCTTGAAGATGTGGAGGAATTACCTCATAGGAAAGAGGTTGAGTTAAGAACTAACCACAATGGATTAAAAAATTTGTTTGGAGAACTACATTTAAATGCCAACCAAAAACAATGTAAACTTTGAAACGGGAACTGATACTATTACCTGTTTCATAGAGAGAGTAAAAAGGTGACCCGATTTTGAAAAGGGGTGATGCAGAACACACATGTTTCTTTTAGAGCACATTTTTTGGCACTTTAAATTTTTTATGTACATTGCGTTTTAGAATGGTAGTGATTTTCATGTTGATTTAAAAAAGTGGTAATTCTGCATCAGGCCCTTTTTTTAAAAGACCTATTTTTTTACTTTAAATTTTCTAATGTATGAAACATAAATAATTATTTTCTAAATTTAATAATTTTTGAAGTGGTCTTCTTCTTCATAGTTTCTTGTTTTTATTTTAATTTTTTTTTTTGGTAGTGAGGTTTTTATTGTTTTGCATATTTAAAGAAGAAGGTCGATATTTTGAATTTTCGATATTCTACATATTTATACATCATTAATTAATGTTTCAATACACATGAAATCATTGTCTCTAAAAAACAATATTTTTTAACAATTGACATAAAATAACCATTTTTAACATAAATATAACTAAAAACTACATGTTATGATAAATTTTTGTAATTTCTTGCTAGAAATGACATGTCAAAATCACAATTTTTAAAGGAAAATATTAACTAAAAATGGTTAAATAATAGTTGTTGTTTTTTTTTTGAATTTTATGTCAAAAAATAATAATAATCACTGTTTTGTTCAAAAAATAATGATTAACATAAAAATTAATGCGAAAATCACATAATACAAATATTGAACGCATAACAACTTTAATTGAGTGCTTATTCTTCTCATAAAATGTCAAAGTCAAAACATTACAAGTATAACTAATTAATAGTTACAAAAAATGAGCTTGATTTCCAAGCATAACTTAAATTTAATCAACAAGGTCATGTAATCCAAACTCTTCGTCCTCTAGAGTTTCATCATTGTCTTCTTCCACAATATTTTCTGCTTCATTTTGCTCATTTTCCTCTTCTAATGGATCTTTGATGTCCGTGAATCTCCTAATGTATGCCTTTCCAATCATTCTGTGTAATGGTGGTTGAGGTTTTTTTAGCTTTTTTGCCACATGTGATTCACTAAAGTCCTCTTTCTTCAACCCAGTTTCTTGCATTGCATCTGGAAGAAATTGAGGAGCATTAATTCTTCACTGAATAAAATTGCACTGTATTGGATCTTTTTCAATGGCAAAGCAATTTCTTCCTTTTTGAAGGCAACATGCAAGTGTTGTACCTAATTATCAAGCACAAAAGAAATAATGAAGTAAATTAGTACAATGACATATAAATTAAGAAACAACATATTGAAATTCAATTCCATATAATAAAGCTTATTTGAGCCAGAAAATAAATCCAGAACCCAATCTCCTTCATTTGAACATATGTCTATAAGATAGGTAATCAACAACTGTGGATTTTGATAAATGTTAACTATCTCTCCTTTTGCTTCTTTGTCTTCATATGTTAGTTTTCTCACAATATCATCGTAAGTCAGTGTTTGACTATGACTCTTTCCATCTACCCAATTAAAAATCATAGACATATAGTTATCATCTTTTGCCAAACTATCAATATGGATGAACTCACAATCATTTATAATTAGTTGATCTTCATGGTTAAGAAGATTTGACTTTTTCCTGCAACATGAAATAGTAAAAGTTCAATTAACTTGTACATAAATGATTTTTCTTACATTAATCAAATATACATTTTAAACATCTTACCATATAAGCTGCATCCTTGAATTTGTTTTCCCATTGAAACTTGACAATAATAATAACCCCAGCGGCCATTGTGGGGCAGAGAGCGGGGTGATTCCTGGAATCACCCCGCCACCCCCGCGAGCCGTTGGGCCACCAGGGTGGGGAGGAGGGTAGAGTGATTCCTGAAATCACCCCACCACCGCCGCGGGCCATTGGGCTACCGGGGTGGGGTGATTTCGGGAATCACCCCACCACCCCCATGGGCCGTTGGGCCGCCGGGGTGGGACAGAGGGCGAGGAGATTCCGGAAATCACCTCACCACCCCTACGAGCCGTTGGTCCGCTGGGGTGGGGTGGAGGGAGGGGTGATTCCCAGAATCACCCCTCCACCCTCACGAGCCATCGAGGTGGGGTGGAGGGCAGGGTGATTCTCGGAATCACCTTACCACCCCCGCGGGCTATTGGGCTGCTAGGGTGGGGCGGAGGGCGTGGTGATTCCCGGAATTACCTTACCACCCCTGAGGGCTGTTGGGCCACTAGGGTGGGGCGGAGGGTGGGGTGATTCCCAGAATGACCCCACCACCACTGCGAGCCATTGGGCCGCCGAGGTGGGGCAGAGGATGGGGTGATTCCAGGAATCACCCTGCCATCCCCGGAGGCCATGGGCCGCCGGGGAGGGGTGAGGGGCGAGGTGATTCCTAGAATCACCCCGCCAACCCCGCAAGCCATTGGGGTGCTGGGGTGGGGCAGAGGGTGGGGTGATTCCCAGAATCACCCCACCACCCTCGCTGGCCGTTCAGATGCCGGGGTGGGGCTAAGGGTGGGCTGATTCTTGGAATCACCCCACCACCCTCATGAGCCATTCGGCAGCTGGGGTGAGGCGAAGGGCAGGGTGATTCCCAGAATCACCTCGCCACCATCGCGGGTCGTTGGGCCGCTGGGGTGGGGCGGAGGGTGGGGTGATTCTCGGAATCACCCAGCCACCACCGCAAGCCGTTGGGCCGCTGGGGGGGGGCGGAGGGAATCACCCCGCGACCCCCGCAAGCCATTGGGCCACCGGGGTGGGGCAGAGGGCGAGGCGATTCTCGAAATGACCCTGCGGGTCGTTGGGACGCCGGGGTGGGGCAGCGGGCGGGGTGATTCCCGGAATCACCCCACAACCCTCGCCAGCCGTTTGGCCGTTGTGAATCACCCCACCACCTTACAGGGTCGTTGTGAATCACCCCACCACCCTAGCGAGCCATTGGGCCGCTCAGGTGGGGCAGAGGGTGGGGTGATTCTCGAAATCACTCTGCCACCCCTATGGGCCGTGAGGCCATCGAGGTGGGGTGGAGGGTGGGGTGATTCTTGGAATCACCCACCCCCACGGGGCCTTGGGTCGTCGGGGTGGGGTGGAGGGCGAGGTGATTCCCGCAATGACCTCGCCACCCCCGTGAGCCGTTGGGTCATTGGGGTGGGGCGAAGGACAACATGATTCCAGGAATCAGCCCGCCACCCCCGCGAGCCATTGGGCCGTCGAGGTGGGGCGGAGGGCAAGGTGATTCCTGAAATGACCGCACCACCCCCGCGAGCCATTGGCCTGTGGAGTGGGGTGGTGGACGAGGTGAATCCCGGAATGACCCTGCCACCCCCGCGAGCTGTCGTGATGGGGCGGAGGGCGGGGTGATTCCCAGAATCACCTTACCACCCCCGCGGGCCGTTGGGCTGCCGAGGTGGGGCGGAGGGCGGGGTGATTCCCAGAATCACCCCGCCACCACTGTGAGCCGTTGGGCCTCCGAGGTGATTCCCGGAATCACCTTACCACCTCCGTGGGCCATTGCGCCGCCGGGGTGGGGCGGAGGGCGGGGTGATTCCCAGAATCACCCCGCCACCACTGCAAGTCATTGGGCCGCCGGGGTGGGGTAGAGGACAAGGTATTCCTGGAATCACGCAGCCATCCCCATAAGCCGTTGGGCTGCCGAGGTGGGGCAGAAGGCGAGGTGATTCCTAGAATCACCTTGCCAACCCCGCGAGTCATTGGGTCGCCGGGGTGGGGTGATTCTTGGAACCACCTCGCTACCCCGTCGCGCTGTCGGGTCGTCAAGGTGGGGCTAAGAGCAGGGTGATTCCTGGAATCACCCAGCCACCCCCACGAGCCATTAGGCCGTTGGGGTGGGGCGGAGGGTGGGGTGATTCCCAGAATCACCCAGCCAGCATCGCAGGACATTGAGTCGCTGGGGTGGGGCAGAGTGCGAGTTGATTCCTGAAATCACCCTGCCACCCCCGCGAGCCATTGGGCTGCTGGGGTGGGTCAGAGGGCGGTTTGATTCTCGGAATCACCCCGCCACCCCCGCAAGCCATTGGGCCGTCGGGGTGGGGTGAAGGGTGGGGTGATTCTTGGAATCACCCCGCCACCCTTGCCAGCCGTTGGGCCGCCGGGTTGGGGTGATTCCTAGAATCACTCTGCCACCCCTGTGGACCGTTGGGAATCACATCACCACCCCAACGAGTTGTTGGGCTGCCTGGGTGGGGTGAAGGGAAGGGTGATTCCTGGAATCACCCTGCCACCCCCGCGAGTTGTCAGGCTGTCATGGTGGGGCGGAGGGTAGGGTGATTCCCGGAATCACCCCACCACCCCCGCGAGCCGTTGGGCCGCCGGGGTGGGGCAGAGGGCGGGGTGATTCCCGGAATCACCCTGCCACCCCTACGAGCCGTTGGGTCGTCGAGGTGGGGCGGAGGACGAGGTGATTCCTGGAATGACCCCGCCACCCCCGCGGGCCATTGGGCTGTCGAGGTGGGACGGAGGGCGAGGTGATTCCCAAAATCATCCCACCTCCCACGTGAGTCGTTGGGCCGCTAGGGTGGAGTGAAGGGTGGGATGATTCTCGGAATCACCCCGCCACCCCTGCAGGTCATTGGGAATCACCCCGCCACCCTCGCGAGCCATTGGGCCAACCGAGGGGGGGGGAGGAGGAGGATAGGGTGATTCCCGGAATCACCCTGCCACCCTCAAGGGCTGTTGGGCCGTCAGGGTAGGGCGGAGGGTGGCGTGATTCTCGGAATCACCCTGCCACCCCAGTGAGTCGTTGTGCCGCCGGGCTGGGGCGGAGGGTGGGGTGATTCCCGGAATCACCCTGCCACACTCCCAGGCCGTTGGGCCGCCGAGGTGGGGTGGAGAGCAGGGTGATTCCCGGAATCACCTCGCCACCCCCGTGGGCTGTTGGGCTGCAGGGTTGGGGCAAAGGGCAGGGTGATTACCGGAATCACCCTGCCACCCCCGTGGGTCGTTGGGCCACCGTGGTGGGGCTGAGGGCAGGGTGATTCCTGGAATCACCCAGCCACCTCCGTAGGCCGTTGGGTCGTTGGGGTGGGGCAGAGGGCAGGGTGATTCCCGAAATCACTCTGCCATCCCCGCGAGTCGTTGGGCCCCTGGTGTCACTCCCCTACCCTGGCGGTACTCTTCCAACCACACGATGGGGGGTGCGGCACCACCACCCACTTTCTTTTTAACAATACTTGTACGTGTGGAATACGCCTACTTTCTATATTTAGTTTATTTTTTAAATATCCTAAGTATAACATTCACAAACACAGTGAAATATTCAATTAAGCATATTCATCATTATTACTATTTACACATATGCACAACGGATATTTTAATGGGAGGGGTAACTCCCTGAATTATGAGTTTGCACGATAATAACCATATTTCACAAAATATTTAGTTTTATAATCTTTGTTGGAAACCCCAAGTTTCCCTGTTATAATATCTGTCACAACCGTGCAACCCGACCTACACCATTCAGACTACTCGAACCACCATTCGGAGTTCCCACCAGTTCTACCGTCCGTCGCAACTTGTTCACTATCGCACTGTTTAGCTCGTCGTTCACTTGCATCTCGTTAAACCGAATGCCCTCAACTCATTCAGGCGGACGCCCTCGCACACCCTCGCCCATTCAATCGTTCAGGCTGACGCCCTTGCACGCCCACGCTCATTCAATTGTTCAGGCTGACGCCCTTGCACGCCTTTGCAGGTTCCGTGGTTAAGACCAACCTCGCTCGTCCATGGTGTGGGTGCCCATGTGTGGGACCGCCCCCACATATAAACTTTCCACTACCCAACACTTAGTCATTTTCACGATGACTCTTCGTGTCGCACGTTGGCTCGTCTCCTCCCTTCGGTTAGCTCGTTGCACTGTGTGGGCGCGCCCCAACTCACCAGTTACCACCCAACTCGTCGCTTGCCTGTCTGTCATGTGCCCACCACCAAACGAACCGTAACTCATGGGCGTTACATTCTCCCCCACTCTAAATGGTTGTCGTCCTCGACAACACCATCATACAACATCGCAAAGTGTCGCTAGCTCGAACATCAAAATTCTCATGCTGCCTACTTCTACCGTGCCATCGCATAAACCATAAAGGCTTATGTCTTCTATGAATCAGAAATTCTTTTGAATCCATGACTATCAACCATGTCCATCACAATCCCCACACGTTGCCCCACCGTGGAAGGTTGGTCCCTCCAACTCAAGCTACATGCTCACTGCAACATATCGTGTCGACCTCATCATGCATCGTCATCGTGCGAACTGCTACCATGATACTCCAACACAATGCTAACACATCTCTGTACATTGTCGACCCCCATGAATCAAACTAGTCAAGTGATCAGTCCAACTGTCACTATCAAACCATAAGAATGCACATCCTCATGCCACCATCAATGGTTTCTCCTAACCTCCTGTCACAACATCAACTTGATCGAGAATCCATCTCCATCTCCATCAAAATGTAAGCCATGCCCAGGTCCATGAAGTAAACTCCATCTCGTCTGCAACATGATACCCATGATGTTTGGTGTCAATGTGCTGCATGAAATTAGCCGCATCTATCCCAACATCATCATCCATATGTGTAAAATCCATCTCCTCAAAATGAAGAGATTCTCTCATCAGGCTGACTCTCAATGTGCCACATCTAGGTCCATGAAGCAACCTCCATCATATCTGTAATGTGCCATCCCTCATGTCTGCCATAGAAACAAGTATACACCTGTCTCATCATCCATGTGCGGCCCATGGTTAGAAGCCAATCAGATCCCATGTGTAAAAAGTGGTTAAGTCTCGGCTCAACCCATGCCCAAGTGTTGCCACCAAGGAATCATCATCGCTGCAACTCCATCACTCCAAAGTATCTTATATCGATCCTCCACATCAAGTCACTCTCTCAAGAACACCTATACATGTACTCAAAAGTATGCACCCTGTTGTATCATGCATTTTTTGTTACCTGTAATATTCATGTTTCATTCAAGAATCACTTGAAAATATCTTAAGAAGAGATAAGACAAGAGGGAAATGCAATAAATTACATATCGGAATCAAAACACAAAAGAAACAAGTATAAAAGAATTGGCCCATGCGATTAAGTTAAATCGCAATATAAATAGTTATATGAAGCCATAATCAATATATATGTGTGTGTGTGTGTTAGCAATGTGGTTAAATCGCAATCGCAAATCACAGTGGGCAACTATATAACGCAACACCTCAGCTTTGGCCGATTGTGATTGCAATGGGTTTCGAACCCGATAGTTTATATGTTATGTTTTATAGCTCCGGCGCATCTGTCTTGTCACAGTTTATTAAGGATTAGGTTGATATAACAATGGAAAGCGCCGATTGCGATTTGCGATGGGAAGTCAATGGAGCGTTGAACAAGTGGATCCGATAGATTTATTAAACTAGGATAATTATTTTTCAGTTCTACTTTTGCATGCTTTGTGTTAATTTTGCCGTGTAAAGGAAAAAACAGTGTTAAAGCCGAATTTGAAGAAAAGGCAGTTGGTCGAGTTTCTTGGTGTTTTAGCCAATTGAAATGTGCCTTATACATGCGTAAGCCCAGGTAATGCACAAGTCAAACACAATTTATTATGATTAAGCCGATTAATTATTATTAAGGCATATATAGAGGAACTTGACAGTAGATTAACAGAGCCAACAATCATTGTCATGTTCAGTTATTTTCTGTTCTTGGAGGTGTCTTTTACCCTTTGTGTAATTTTTGTAATAGTTTTTACTTCAGATAGTTAGGGAAGCAGTTTAGTAGTTTGATAGTTTCAAAGATCAACAACTGTTTCACAATGTATATGAAGAGGAAAATTTATAGAGAAAGGGTTGGTTGTTGGAATTTTGGAGAACTTGGAGACTAGGCCACTGTATTCCTGATATAACTATTGATTAATGAAAGAATCAGAAGTTTCCATGAATTGTTGGGTATAATTTTGTAACATCTTCTCTGTCATGTGTCATCTTATGTTTTCTTCTTTCAAGTATAGAAATGAAGCTGCAGGTCTTTATTTTCTTATGTAGATAAAGTTAAAATTCCTTAAAAGAGTACTCCTATACTTGAAGTTTTCACCTTCCTTTCTAAGTTATAAATAATAGTTTCTGTGTAAGGCAACATATTATCTTTAACTTCTCCAAGGGTCGCAGATAGTAGTTTCTGTGTTAAGCAACATATTGTCTATGATTCAGTTCTCATTTTCATAATTCTATTAAGTGATAGACAGTAGGTTCTGTGTTAAGTAGCATATTATCTTTAACTTTTGCTTCAAGCTTTCTTCATTCATCATTTATATCTAGCAACAAATGGCATTCTGTGATGTTCTGGTCATACATGTATTAAGGGCTAAAGACCAAGTTTTCCAGGTCCTTCATTTGAGAACACAACAAACAATAAAGTGACAAATAAGTGACAACAAACAATAATAATTAATGTCTTAAGCACAATTTCTCCACAACCAGGAAATTGGTTTCTTAAGGTACAACATTAATTGGCGTCGTTGCCGGGGAGAGAATACAAGAACACTTTTCCTTGGGTTTTTCAAAACTTTCCTCTGGTTGTTCAGTGAGGAGGAAATACTTGGTTGTTTTGAATCAAAGCAATAAATTTAGCTTCAAGAAGACCCCATACAAGATCAGACACTTCACCGCAGAAGGTTCAAGTTCTTTCAGATCCTGAAAAGCTAGTTTATAGGGGGGCTGGAAAGTCTAAGATCCCAATTACACCCATCCCTACATTGTCTCCATTAGGCATAACTTATCTAAACATTCATCTAATAAAGAATAATATTTTTCATCATCTTCATTTCAGGAACCTAACTGTCAAGAGAAATATTTAGAGTCTGTTACTTTTCATTTGGCTGCTATAATTATTCAACCTGAACCAATATCCACATTACCACCTCTGCACACTCCATTTACTTCTAAGTCAAGTTCCACATCTGTTGGTAATCAATGTTCAATAAACATGGTAGTACCTGCATTCGTGATGAATAGATATGCACCCCTTCAACTGCCACAACCGTTTAATCAAATGCCATGGAATTACCTCACAACTCTTCCTCGTTTTACAGGGGAAGATGAACAAGTAGCAGAGAATCATGTATCAGTATTTTGCAATTTTGCAGACAGCCTAAACGTTGAACATTTAGATGTTATTCTAAGACTTTTTGTTCAGTCCTTGGATGGAGAAGCAAGGAAATGGTTTAAAGGACTTCCTAATAATTATATTCCTTCTTGGGAAGAGATGGAACGTTTATTCATCCAGAAATGGGGAGAAAAAAGAGACCATGGGTATTCATTAAAAGAGTTTAATGCCATAGAGAAGAATTTTGATGAAACTATGGTCGAATTTGTTAGAGGTTTAACAAATTGTATAATAGACTCCCAGTGAAGATTAAGCCTCCTCCTACTGGTGAAAAAATAACTTTTGCAGGGGCTTTTGAATCAAACTTTGGATTCACATTAAGGGAAAGAAGATCTCCAACCCTTGATTAGATCCAAACAGATGCATTAGAGATAGAAGAAAATCTGGTGGCTGTAGGAAAAGTACCAGAGACACAGCCTACCCAAGACAAGGGAAAGGAAAAGATAGAATCCTCTCAAAGTCAAGCATTGGAGGATATGTTTAAAAATTTGTCAGATAAGTTAAATAAATTAGAGTTAGAAAATAAGAATTTACAGAAGCAAACACAGTATAATAAGAGATTTAATCCCCAATACAGAGGACAACCTTTGCAAATCCTACAAAGGGAAAGAAAAGATCAAAAATAGATTCAAGCACCATTATATATAGAAGCAGATCCTAATGAAGAACAACCTAAAGATCAAATTTCTACGTTATATGTAATGGATGAAGATGAACTTGGTATCGAAGGAGAAGAATATGTATATGATGAAACATATGCCATTCATGATGAAAATGAAATTGATGAATATTGGAAACAATTTTTGATTTTATGCAAGCTGAACTACATGAGATCGAGGAAAAGATCAAGAAATCAAGAAAATGAAAGTGAGCAGCAAGTTTCAACTTCCTCACCAAAGGTGACTCCACAAGAATCTCAGCCTACAAAACAAGTAAATAAAGGAAACCAACAACATAACGCAAATGGCAAGACACAGATACTTCAAGGTGAGCCTTCTCAAGATCAAACTGAAAAAAATCCTTTGGAGAAACTTGTTTTAATTCCTCAAGTAATCCCAATCATGAAAAAAGGTGAAGAGGAGAACGAAAGGACTGTTAAACAGGGTCACTTGTTTAGTCTTACTAAGGAGTTGAAAAAGGTAAAAATACAATTTCCCCTTACAAGTTGGCAAAAACACCTATTTTATCAAAAGGCGATTGCTGAGTTTATTAATTTAAAAGAAAATGAGAGTATAAATGACACTGTAAATCTGCAAGAGGATAAACCAGTAGTGGTTTTTGGTCCACTTGTAGAGGAAGTAGATTCTTCAATACTTTTTATTTCCTTATTCGTTCATGATTTCCTCCTACATAATTGTATGTTTGATTCGAGAGCTTCAGACAATCTTATGCCTTTGTCAGTAATGAAGCAACTAAATCTACAAGTTACCAAACCCTATAGGGACTTATATTCTTTTTATTTGAATAAAGTCAAGTGTCTTGGGGTCATTAAGGATCTGGCAGTATCACTAGCTCAAATTCCAGCTAGAAGCTTGGTCATGGATGTAGTAGTAACAGTATCCCTGTTAGATTTCAAATGCTTCTATCTAGGTCCTGGGGGGCTAAATTGGGTGGTGTTTTGAAACTATATTTTACATATGCTGTTATACCAATTTTTGGTGGGGAAGAGAGGAGATTGTACAGAGAAACTAGATTTGTAAAAACAATTACCAAAAATGGAGCAAGTAATTCACCTGTATATATCCAGGAGAAGGATGATTTTGCTTGTTTCACATTGCATGATAATGCAGCGCTGGCTGAAGATAATCAGAAGCAACTTGCTTCAGCCAATGTAATTATAGAGCTGCAAACTGGATGAGTGTGGAAATGCTTCTTTGATGGAGCTTATTCCAAGGAAGGAACAGGTGTTGGTTTTCTTCTAGTTGCACCCGGAGATAATATGTTCCCTTGTTCCTTTAAATTAGAGTTCGAGGCAACAAACAATGTGGCGGAATATGAGTCCTTGATTATTGATCTACAAATAGCTAAACAGATGCGAGTTAAGTCAATTTTTGCTTTTGGAGATTCAGAGCTGATTATTAAGAAAATAAAAGATCACTGCCAAACAAAGCACACTAGGCCTAGGGCATACAGAAATGAGGTATGGGATTTGATTGAGAACTTTTTTGAAGCTTTTAATATTCAATTCATTCCAAGAGATGAGAATAGATTGATGAGAATAGATTAGCAGACTCATTGGCTGTGGTTGCTAGTACTTTCAAGCCTCCTATTAATCCAAGACTGAGATATGAGGTAGAAATGAGGCACAAACCCTCTGTTCCTGATAATGTTAAAAATGGCAAGTTTTTGAAGATGATTAGCAGATTAAAGATTTTTTTACTATGGTTGAAGAGTTTGAGGGCACAAAAATTGATCAGGGTGAGGAAGAGACAATAAAAATTACAAAAGTCAGTGATTTAAAAGATTCAATAGAAAATTAGAAGATCTTTCAATTGAAAGATAATATTCTGCCAAAGGGACTTGTTCCTCTTGAAAGGCTTTTTAATTCCAATAATGTGGCTATTGCCTCAGGGAAAATTTCACAAGATGAACATATTTAGGATCACAACATTGGAACTCAGGAGAAACCCAGGTTAGTAAAATTGTACAGTGGAGTTTCACCTAATTTTCAAGAGAGATATATTAAACTTTTCAAGAATTATGTTGATGTATTTGCATGGTCCTATGAAGATCTCAAAACTTATGATGTAAATATTATTCAACATAAAATTCCTTTGAAGGAGGGAATTAAACCCTTCAAACAGAAGCTTAGACAGATAAATCCTTTACTTTTACCATCAATTAAAACGGAGGTCAAAAATTGTTTGATGCCAAAGTAATAGTTCCGCTTAGGTATTTTGATTGGGTAGCTAATTTAGTGCCAGTGAGAAAGAAAAATGGAGAAATAAGGTTATGCATGGACTTTATAAATCTCAACAGGGATTCTTTAAAAGATAGCTATCCATTGCCCAAAATGGATCATGTATTGCAAAAGGTAATGAGATCTTTTAGAATGTTAATGCTATATGGATTTTCTGGTTATAACCAGGTGGCCGTGGATAAGGAGGATCAGAAGAAAACGAAGTTCACAACTCCCTGGGAAACCTTTATGTATGCCAGAATGCCTTTCGGATTGATGAACGTAGGTGCTACATTTCAAAGGGCTATGGACATTGCTTTTGTGGGAGATAAATTTGTAGTAATATATTTGGATGATATTACTATTTTCTCAAAGTCCGAGGAAGAACATTTGGACCATTTGAAAAAGACTTTTGATAAATGTAGAATATTTGGGCTTTCCTTGAATCCCAAGAAATCCATTTTTGCTCTAGAAGAAGGAAAACTATTGGGACACATTGTTTCCAAAGAAGGACTAAAGATATATGCGGCCAGAGTATAAGCCGTGCAAAAAATACCATTTCCTAGGAGTAAAAAGGATATTCAAAAGTTTCTGGGAAAGATAAACTTCCTGAGAAGATTTGTATCCAACTATGCAGAAATCCTGAAAGAAATCACTGATATGCTGAAGAAGGAGAATGAAGTAAGTTGGACCAAGGAAGCTAAAGAATCATTTTCCAGGATTAAAGAGGCATTGCAAGCAGCTCCAATCCTAATCAACCCTAATTATCAAAAGCCTTTCCAAGTTTTTTCATTTGCATCCTCAAATTCAACAACCGTTGTCTTATTGCAGAAAAATGATGAAGAGAAAGAACATCCAGTCACATTCTTTAGCTAGATTCTCAGGGACGCTGAGCCTAAATATAATATTCTTGAGAAATAGGTATATGCTTTGGTAAAATATCTTAAAGCTTTTAGAACTTATGTGCTACATTCACAAATCATTGCATACGTGCCAAATGTTGCAGTAAAAGATGTATTAGTACAGGTTGACGTAGAAGGCAAAAGAGGAAAATGGATAGCCAAGATCCAAGAATATGACTTGGACATAAAACCCACAAAGTTGGTGAAAGGGAAAGGATTGGCAAAGATGTTAACAGAATCAAACTTTCAGACATTGGGAATCAACCCGCTGACACCTGTGGATGAAGGAGAAATTAAAGAAAATGAAGGAAAGCAAGACCCAGTTATGAAGATTAGGCATAAGTTTTTGTGTTCAAAATGGTATAAGCATATAATTCATTATTTGTGCTTTCTTTCTTGCTCACAATCTCTGGATAGAACAAAGTATAGAGCACTAAAGGTCAATGCGCAACCATATATGATTGTGGAAGGCAGTTTATACTGGAAGGATCCTGTTGGAATTTTATTATTATGTTTAACAGAGGATGCGTTTATAGGAACAATCAAAGATTATCATGAGGGGTTATGTGGAGGACATTACGGTTGGAAGATGACTACGCATAAAATTCTTCAGGCAAGATTTTATTGGCCTACTTTATTTGGTGATACATATAAGTTTGTTAGAAGTTGTCAGAAGTGTCAACTTTTTGCTGAGAAAAAGAGATTGGCTACTTTACCTTTGATTCTAGTTTTCATAGAGGAACCATTCAGACAATGGGTATTAGATTTTGTAGGAGAGATTAATCCAACTTCAAGTGGACAACACAAGTGGGTTCTCACAGCAACTGATTACTTCACCAAATGGGTAGAGGCAATTCCTACCGAGAAAGCAACTGATCATATAGTAATGAAGTTCCTAGAGGAGAATATTTTTAGCAGATTTGGATGTCCCATCAAAATTATAATAGACAATGCTCAGGTCTTTAATTCAAGTAAGTTCATTGCTTTTTGTCACAAGTATAATGTTATTTTTTCCCATTCAACAACTTACCATCTGCAGGGAAATGGATTAGCTGAATCTACTAACAAAACTTTGATGAAGATCCTTAAGAAAACTATTGCAGAAAATCAAAGAGACTGGGATTCTAAGTTAAAGTTTGCTCTGTGGGCTGCTAGAGTAACTACAAGAAGATCTATAAGGAAATCAGCTTTTGAACAAGTATATGGGACTCAAGCCCTGTTTCCAAGTCAACTTGTGAAGCGGTGATTGCAATGATTTAGGAGGCGAAAGAAGAACCAAATGCTTTGATAAGAAGAATCAACAATGTGGTGGAGCTAAGTGAGAATAGGGACAAGGTAAGAGACAACTTGATTATGTATCAATCCAAGATGAAAAGTATTTTTGACAGAAAAGCCAAGGAAATTGACTTTAAAGTTGTAGATTTAGTGCTAAGATGGGATACCAGGAGAGAAGATAAGGGTAAGCATGGAAAGTTTGATCCTCTCTGGTATGGTCCTTTTAGAATTGTTGAAGCAAGATCCAATAACACTTTCATTCTTGAGAATCTTGATGGTGGGACTCTACAGCCACCTAACAATGGGCGATACTTAAAGAATTACTTCCAGTTCTGAAGAATAAGTGTCATTTCATTGTAAATACCATTGTACAAATGCCATAGAATTTAAATTTATGCAAAGCAATATATGACTCCATACCCGAGGTGAAGGCACTAATTTGTGGTTCTCAGTGCTTCTATGACAAAAGCACTATCCACAAGTGGAGCGAGATGTTGTAACATGCATTTTTTGTTACCTTTAATATTCATGTTTCATTGAAGAATCACTTGAAAATATCTTAAAAAGAGATAAGGCAAGAGGGAAATGTAATAAATTACATATCAGAATCAAAACACAAAAGAAGAAGTATAAAAGAATTGGCATATGCGATTAAGTTAAATCGCAATATAAATAGTTATATGAAGCCATAATGGGTTTCGGACCCGATAGTTTATATGTTATGTTTTATAACTCCGACGTGTCCGTCTTGTCACAGTTTATTAAGGATTGGTTTGATATAACAATGGAAAGCACCGATTGCGATTTGCGATGGGAAGTCAACAGAGCACTTAACAGGCGGATCCGATAGATTTATTAAACTAGGTTAATTCTTTTTCAGTTCCGCTTTTGCGTGCTTTGTGTTAATTTTGCCATGTAAAGGAAAAAATCCGTGTTAAAGCCAAATTTGAAGAAAAGGCAGTTTGTCGAGTTTCTTGGTGTTTTGGCCATTCGAAATGCACCCGATACATGCGTAATCCCAAGTAATGTACAAGTCAAACACAATTTATTATGATTAAAGTAGATTAATTATTATTAAGGCATATACAAAAGAACTCGGCAGCAGATTGACAGAGCCAACAGTCAATGTCATGTTCAGTTATTTTCTGTTATTTTATGTTCTTGGAGGTGTCTTTTACCCTCTGTGTAATTTTTCGTAATAGTTTTTACTTTAGATAGTTAGGGAAGCAGTTTAGTAGTTTGACAGTTTCAAAGATCAGCAACTGTTTCACAATGTATAAGAAGAGGAAAATTTACAGAGAAAGGGTTGGTTTTTGGAATTTTGGAGGACCCGGAGATTAGGCCACTGTATTCCTGATACAACTGTTGATTAATGAAAGAATCGGAAGTTTCCATGAATTGTTGGGTATAACTTTGTAACCTTCTCTGTCATGTGTCATCTTATGTTTTCTTCCTTCAAGTATAGTAATGAAGCTGCAGGTATTTATTTGCTTATGTAGATAAAGTTAAAATTCCTTAAAAGAGCGCTCCTATACTTGAAGTTTTCACCTTCCTTTCTAAGTTATATATAATAGTTTCTGTGTAAGGCAACATATTATCTTTAACTTCTCCAAGGGTTGCAGATGGTATTTTTTGTGTTAAGCAGCATATTGTCTATAATTTAGTTCTCATTTTCATAATTCTTCTAAGTGACGGATAGTAGATTCTGTGTTAAGCAACATATTATCTTTAACCTTTCCTTCAAGCTTTCTTCATTCATCATTTATATCTAGAAACAAATGGCATTCTAAGATGTTCTGGTCATACATGTATTAAGGGCTAAAGACCAATTTTTCCAGGTCCTTCATTTGAGAACACAACAAACAATAATAATTAATGTCTTAAGCACAATTTCTCTACAGCTAGGAAATTGGTTTCTTAAGGTACAACACACCCCACACTGCATCAAAGTCCCTGACCTCATCTCCTCAATGCATCAGATCCTCCAAGTCCACCATAATATGAAGTCCCCAAAAGTCACAACCTCAAGTCATCATGAGCTCCATGAGTCATCTCCAACCAACATCTCAGCAAGCATACATGTCTCGGCCCAAAGGTCCCTGCAAGATGCCTCAACTCTCCATGTAGTAGGAATGCTCCATATTCTTCTCACAAATCCAACCAAGTCCATGGCCTTGTTGTACAAGAGTGCACAACATCCCCATCGGCTCATAAATAAAACATCTCCATGTCACATCAACAAATCCACCTGCACAACATCCCTTCCTTGGCACTCCTCATTGGATGCCCATAAGTGACACCTCTACATGTGCTTCTGCATAGTGCCCCTGCATAAAATTGACATGCTCCATGTCTCCAACTCAATGTCCATGACTCAGGTTGCCCATGTTTTCCAACTAAGTAGACCCATTACAACAATTGGTCATCCTCATTCAAGTCTGCAATCCGGTCTAATGAACTCGGTCACCCAAACCATATCATCATCAAGTCATGAGTCTCTTCCATCATATCTCCCCCACTAAAGGTTCCATCAAGACTTCCTCTTGGTCTCGGCCATGAGAAGTCCATCCAAGTGTCATCAAACTCAAGTGTCATCCCTATTCATGTTAGAGATCCCTTATTTGACAAAAGCACGAAAGGCATCCCTTGTCTCGAACAAGTCCTTGCTCAATTTTGCAATTCTTTGCTCCAAATCACTTGATTCCTCAAGTAGAATTCCTTCAGATTGACTTGGCCCTGATGTGTGCCCCTGCCATTCTTCGAAGGTCATAATCCCTGCAAAACCCATTTTCTGCAAAATGGAGGTCTTCCTTGATTCTCTGAATCACCAAAGCCCGTGGAATACGGACCTCTCATGCCACCTGTCACGAAGTGCAGTGGGATCAACTTTTCTGCAAATCCGATTCTCTGAATCAGGGCTCTGATACCAACTATCACGCCCCTACCCTGGCAATACTCTTCCAACTGCACGATGGGGGTGCAGCACCACCACCCACTTTCTTTTTAACAATACTTGTAAGTGTGGACTACGCCTACTTTCTATACTTAGTTTATTTTTCAACTTTCCTAAGTATAACATTCACATACACAACTGAAACATTCAATTAAGCATACTCATCATTATTACCATTTACACATATGCACAACGGATATTTTAATGGGAGGGGCAACTCACTGAAATTTGAGTCTGCCCGATAATAACCATATTTCACAAAATATTTAATTTTACAACCTTTGCACGAAACCACAAGTTTCCTTGGTACAATATCTATCACAACTCTGCAACCCAGCCTACACTGTTCAGACTACCCGAACCACCATTCGAAGTGCTCACCGGTTCTACCGTCCGTCACAACTTATTCACCATCACACTATTCAACACGTCGTTCACCTACAGCTCATTCAGCTGAAAACCCTCAAGTCATTCAGGCGGACGCCCTCGCCCGTTCAGTCGTTCAGGTCGGCGCCATCGCATGCCCTCACCCATTCCGTCGTTCAAACCAACCTCATTCGTTCATTCATTCAGGTGGATGCCCTCGCAAGCCCTCGCTCGTTCAGTCACTTGGGCGAACACCCTCGCACGCCCTTGCCCATTCGCCTTCGCACAACTTCGAACACCTTTAAATGACCTCGCCTGTTTAGTCATTCATGTCGACGCCCTTGCACACTCTCACCTGAATGCCTTCGAACGACCTCACCCGAATGGTCGTTCAGACAAACACCCTTGGATGCCCTTGCCCGTTTGGTTGTTCATCCCGATGCCCCCGCATGTCCTTCCCGAGCACCTTCGAACGATCGCTCAGACAAACACCCTCGGATGCCCTCGCCCATTCGGTCGTTCGACCTGATGCCCTCGCAGGCCCTCACCCAAATGCCTTTGCACGACCCGTGGCTCCGTTTTCTACGGCTCCGTGCTATGGCCCAAGAGTTCACCTGCACTTCTCCCAATTTCATATTCTCCAAGTAGCTTGCCCTCCTAGCTTGCATAAACACTCAGAAGCTTTTCTTGGATGATTTTTGCCACCATTCCAGTGCTTTACTTATATGGCGGTTGGCCCATTAGTTGGGGCGTCGACTCACCAAGTCGACCCACATTTTCGTCCAACTCGCCCCTCTGTCAAGTCGGCCCATGGTGTGGGCGCCCATGTGTGAGACCGCCCCCACATATAAACTTTCCACTGCCCAAGTCTTAGTCATTTTTGAGATAACTCTTCATGTCACACGTTGGCGCATCTCCTCCATTTGGTCAGCTCGTTGCACCGTGCGGGCGCGCCCCATCTCGCAGGTCACCACCTAGCTCGTCACTTGCCTGTTCTTCATGCACCCACCGCTAAACGAACCGTAACTCGTGGGTGTTACAACTAGGGTGGGGCGAAGGGAGGGGTGATTCCTGAAATCACCCTCCCACCCCAGCGGGCTGTTGGGCCGTCGAGGTTGGGCAAAGGGCAGGGTGATTCCAGGAATCACCCTGCCACCCCCGCGGGCTATTGGGATGTCGGGGTGGGGCGGAGGGCGGGGTGAGTCCCAAAATAACACCGCCACCTCCACGAGCTATTGGGCCACCTTCTTGGGGCAGACGACGGGGTGATTTCCAAAATCACCCCGCCACCCTCACGAGTCGTTGGGCTGCCGGGGTGGGGTGGAGGGCGGGGTGATTCTCGGAATCACCCTGTCACCCCCGCAGTCCGTTGGGATCCCGGGGTGGGGCAAAGGGCGTGGTGATTCCCGGAATCACCCTGCCACCCTATGAGCCATTGGGCTGCCGAGGTGGGGAAGAAGGCGGGGTGATTCCCAGAATCACCCCACCACCATCGTGGGCCGTTGGGCCGCTGGGGTAGAGCAGAGGGTGGGAAGATTCATAGAATCAACCCGCCACCCCGCGGGCCGTTGGGCTGTTGGGGTAGGGTGGAGGGCGGGGTGATTCCCCGAATCACCTCGCCACCCCCATGGTCCATTGGGTCGCTGGGGTGGGGCGGAGGATGGGGTGATTCGCGAAATCACCCCACCACCCTCGCAGGCCATTGGGCTACTGAGGTGGGGCAGAGGGCGAGGTCATTCCTGGAATCATCCCGCCACCCCCGCGGTCCATTGTGCCATCGGGGTGCGGTTAAGGGCAGGGAGATTCTCCAAATCACCCCACCACCCATGCGAGCCGTTGGGCCATCAGGGTGGGGTGGAGGGGAGGATGATTCTCGGAATCACCCTGCCACCCCCGTAGGCCATTGGGCTGCCGGGGTGGGGCGGAGGGAGGGGTGATTCCAGGAATCACCCCGCTACCCTCACGAGCTGTTGGGCCGCTGGGGTGGGGCGGAGGGCAGGGTGATACCCAGAATCACCCCGCCACCCCCGCGGACCATTGGGTCACCGAGGTGGGGCGGAGGGTGGGGTGATTCCTGGAATCACCCCGCCACCCTCGCAAGCAGTTGGGCCACTAGGGTGGGGTAGACGATGGGATCATTCTCGGAATTAACTCACCACCCGTGTGGGTCGTTGGGCCGCCTGGGTGTTGCAGAGGGCCGGTTGATTCCTGGAATCACCCTGCCACCCCCGCAAGCCGTTGGGCCGCTGGGGTGGGGAGGAGGGTAGGGTGATTCCCGAAATTAGCCCGCCATCCCCGCAGGCTGTTGGGCCACCAGGGTGGGGAGGAGGGCGGGGTGATTCCCAGAATCACCCCGCCATCCCTGCAGGTCGTTGGGTTGTCGGGATGGGGCGGAGGGCGGGGTGATTTCAGGAGAGACCTCGCCACCCCCGCGAGCTGCTGGGCTGCTAGGGTGGGGTGGAGGGTGGGGTGATTCTCGGAATCACCCCGCCACTCCCGCGAGCCGTTGGGCCGCCGAGGTGGGGCGGAGGGCGTGGTGATTCCCGAAATCACCCCGCCACCCTCGTGAGCCATCGGGATGGGACAGAGGGATGCGTGATTCCTGGAATCACCTCGCCACCCCTACGGGCCATTGGGCAGCCGGGGTGGGGCGTAGGGTGGGGTGATTCCCGGAATCACCCCACCACCACTGTGAGCAGTTGGGCTGCCGGTGTAAGGACTTGCGGTCCGTGCGACGGGTGAGGTGACCTTCTCCGTGCTAAGTCCAGATGAGCCGCAACAAAATAGGCGAAGTGCGACCAAGGGTGAGACACATATGCGTGTGTGGAAATATGGTCGTGCCGAGTTCATATGCGGGCGAGTTGGGCGAGCTACCCGCAGGCTGACCGGATGAGTTTATGAATGGCTGAACTAAGGAGGGGGCAGTCACATGAGCTGGGCGGGCCGACCCACCTCTCGAGCGAGTTTGCAAACGAGTTGGCATGTCAGCTGGATGAAAGGGACGAGTCGGCCGGGTGGCACGACTCGCCTCACCCATCACATATATTGTTGGACGGATGGAATAGTTTGGAAATCACAACAACAATCATCACAACGAGTTTTGAGTTGAGGTGTGAGTTGTAGCAGATCAGGAGAAGTGCGAGTGGGCGCAGGTGATGTACCCGCACTTGGGCAAGCTGCACGGTGAACAGCGGTGCGGGTGACTCGGTGGAATGGTCGGGCAGACCTGCATGAGGAGCGGTCGGGTGAATCGGGTGGGTGCCCATGCACAAATTACGGTTGGCCGGTTGGAGGAGCGATTCTGGGTGAAACATTGGTCGGTTGGTGAGTTGGGTGGAAGCTGCACAAAGGCACACTTGCTCAATAGGTGAATGAGTTGGGTGGAGGGCTGCACGAAGGTGTTCCCGCCCGATACTTGTGTGGAGTTTGGGTGGAGGGCTGCATGAAGGCACGCCCGCCCAACCGAGTTGTGTACGAGGTGGGTACTCGGTGGGGGCACCCATGCACACGAGTTGGAAAATCGGAAAAACGACTACGTGTGGATTGTAAAGGTGATCACCGTGCAAGGTGTGCACGAGGTGGGTAGCCCATGGCAAAGACACAAGGTTGGAAATTTGTATAAGTATGAAACTTGGGGTTTCCAAGGTAATACTTGTATTTTTATGAAAAGTGAAAATATATTGAAATCGGGCAGACTCATATAAGGGAGTTGCCCCTCCCTTTATACTGTTTCAATTGTGTATATGAGTTAAATTGTTGTGGATAATGAATGTGTATGGGTGTTCATTAGTATAAAGGCTAATCTTAATACTTGTTAAAGAATAATAAAGTAAGTATCGAATGTTAAGGCGTAGTCCATGAACATAAGCATTGGTGAAAAAAAGGTGTTCGGTGGTGCCGCACCTTGCTACAAGCGGTTGAAAGACTACCGCTAGTGTAGGGGCATGACAGTTGGTATCAGAGCAGCGGATTTGGGTATAGGAGTGTCGAAGCTACTACACACCTACACTATCATGCAGGTGGTATCAGAGGTCATGGTTGGAGCTGGTATATGACGAAGAGCAGGTTCACAGGTAGTGAAGCTGGTTCAAGTTTGCAGAAAACTTGGTGAACTGACAGTGGTATCAGGGAACTTGCAGGTGAAGGAAGCTGGTTTCACATACAAGTGGAATCAAGGGCTGGTTTGGTTTTGCAGGGTACTTGGTGAAGCTAGTGGATGGTCTATACTAGATCACAAAGAAGGAAGCTGATGGCAAAAATGGCAAGTGGAACTCATGTTGTAACAGGTGAATCTAGCCACAATGCAACTGAGGCTTTCATAGAAAGGATATTGGAAAGAATGGAGGAATTGGAGGCTTACTGGACTTCGAGAATGGCCGGGGTCACTAAGGATCAAGAATCCAATGGGAAGATGAGGGAAGAACTCGATGAACTCCAAACTTAATATGAGTACACTGATCTCAAGTGTACACAACTTGAAGATGAAGTCAAGGAGATTGGAGAAGCAAGAGACCGAGGTTTGGCAAAAATCTTGAACTTGCAGAAATCTCTTGATGAAGTGAAAGATGAGATAGTGGTGTTGAAGAAGGCCGTGAATCTTATGATGGTACAAGAAGTGCGAAGACTCTTGGTAACTTTCTCTAGGATATGGAGCAATACTTGGAACGCTTGGGTCTATCCGATAATGAGACAAAGGTGAAAGTGGCTGCTCAATTCTTGACGAAGGATGCTAAGATGTGGTGGCGAAGGAGGATGGATTAGATTGCCAATGGTAATGCTGATGACATAAATTCGTGGGATGACATGAAGAAGGCTTTGCAGACCCACTTCAATGCTTAGGATGAAACATGAGAAGCAAGGACGAAGATTAAGTTTATAAAGCAGACAGGGAATCTATAGACATATATGTGGGAGTTTGCAAGTGCAGTTTTGGAACTTCCTGACATGGAGGAGAGGGAAAAGGTGTTCAACTTCATTATTGGATTGAAACCTTGGGCACGCAATGAAGTGAAGAGGCAGAAGATAAAAACACTTGAGGAGGATTTTGCTTCTGTGGATCGACTGGTTGAGCATTATGACGAAACTTCTGATGAGAAAAATAAGAAGTTCGATAAGCTGAAAGAGAAGAAGAAAGATGATGCTTCGAAATCAGATGAGAAGACGAAGACGAAGAAAGCATTGAAATGTTGGATATGCGTTGAACCAGATACGGTGAAGAATTGTCCTTCAAGACCGAAAGTGGCTGCTATTCACAGTCTAATACGAAGAAATAAGAAGCTTTTGTGGGGATGATGCAGATACTTGGAGCTGCAACTACTACAAAAGTGGTCTCTCGAAGAGATCTTGAAAGGAACAACTTGGAATATGTTCGGATGAAGATTGGGAGTGGTGATGTGCTTACTATGGTGGATAGTGGGGCTACTCACAACTTCATGAGTGAACATGTTGGAATAAGGATCTGGCTAAAGTTTGCACCGGTGAAGGCACAAATGAAGACAATGAATTTTCCTCCTGATTCTATGCTTGGTGTAGCTGAAAGAGTGAACAAAACACTACGTGAGTGGACCGGGAAAGTCGACTTCACTATAGTGCAGACTGATGACTATGAAGCTGTGCTGGGAATGGAATTCTTGAAACAATATGATGCGATGATTGTTCCACATTTGAAGAAGCTGTACATTTACGATGGAAGGGAAGATGTACCCATTTGTGTTCCAACCATTGGTGTTACCAGACCTAATTGTAAACTAGCAGTGATGCAAATGGAGGATGAGAAGCGCATGGATGATGTGTGTAAGCGGTTTTCTACTGCTGAGGCAGAGCTTACTGAACAGTCATTGGTTATCAGGACACTATCTGATAGTATCTTGGATTTGTCAAGAAGGCTAGAGGAGGTTGAGGATGATGATGACGATGATGTTTATGTGAGGCTGAATGTTTAGGAGGAAGATCGGGTTGTATATCTGTAAAGGATGGAGATAGAGGATCCGAATAGATGGATCGAGCTTATTAGTGAGGGTGAGCCTTCAGGCTCTACTCCCTCTACATCTTCTTAGATGATAGAGAAGATGGGGCTCATTGTTAGCTACTCATGGCAGTGAGTCCTTAAAACTAGTTGAGCATGTATGACAGGTGATGTAGGAATGGTTTGGCATTAGCATCATGACATGTTGCAGATGGGATGGAGTTTCCATGGACCTGAGCATGGGAGAGAATCTTGGTGAGTCCAGGATGTGGCAGAGTCTGAGAAAAGACTGGTGTAGGCATAAGGAGCATGACAGTTGGACTGATCACCCAACTAGTTCGAATCATGAGGTCCAAAAGTGTGCAGAGAGATGTTGGCATTATGTTGGAGTATCTGACGACAATTCACAGGATGGGATGACACATGGTGGAGACAGTCGTTTTGCATATGTTGCAGGGATGTTTGCAGTATATGGAATAGTTATTATCATGGACCAAGGATGAGATAGTTATCTTAGATGAGATGATGATCTTGGTGGTAGATGGTTACCGAGATGATATATTATCGAGGACGATAATGACTTCAGGTGGAGGAGGATGTAAGGACCTGCGGTCCGTGCGATGGGCGAGGTGACCTTCTCTGTGCGAAGGCAAGACGAGCCGCAGTGAAATAGGCGAAGTGTGACCAAGGGCGAGACACATATGCACGTGTGGAAGTATGGTCGTGACGAGTTTATATGCGGGTGAGCTACCCGCCAGCTGACCGGATGAGTTTGTGAACGGGCCAGCTAAGGAGGGGGCGGTCCCACGATCTAGGCAAGCCGAACCACCTCTCAGGCGAGTTCGCAAACAAGTTGGAATGTCGGCTGGACGAAAGGGACGAGTCAGCTAGGTGGCATGACTCGCCCCACCCATTGTATATATTGTTGGACAGATGGACGAGTTTGGAAATCACAACAACGATCATCACAACGAGTTCTGAGCTGAGATGCGAGTTGGAGCAGATCAGGAGAAGTGCGAGTGGGCGCAGGTGATGTACCCACACTTTGGGAAAGCTACACAGTGAACAGTGCTTCGGGTGACTCAGTGGAACGGTCCGACAGACCTGCACGAGGAGCGGTTGGGTGACTCGGGTGGGTGCCCATGCACGAATTGTGGTTGGCCAATAAGAGGAGTGAGTCTGGGTGAAACGTTGGTCGGTTGGTGAGTTGGGTGGAAGCTGCATGAAGGCATGCCTGCCCAACGTATTGCAAATAATTTCAGTTGAATGAACTCGTATGGAGGTCCGCATGAAGGCGCACCCGCCCGGCGAGTTGCTGACTCGGGTGGAGACGAGTTGGGTGGAGGACTACATGAAGGCACACCCACCCAACCGAGTCGTGCACGAGGTGGATACCCGATGAGGGCGCCCGTGCACGCGAGTTGGCAAATCGGAAAAAAGACTAAGCGTGGATTGTAAAGGTAACCACCGTGCAAGGTGTGCACGAGGTGGGTAGCCCATGGCAAAGACACAAGGTTGGAAATTTGTCTAAGTATGAAACTTGGGGTTTCCAAGGTAATACTTGTATTTTTATGAAAAGTGAAAATATATTGAAATCGGGCAGATTCATATCAGGGAGTTGCCCCTTCCTTTATACTGTTGCAATTGTGTATATGTGTAAAATTGTTGTGGATAATGAATATGTATGGGTGTTCATTAGTATAAAGGCTAATATTAATACTTGGTAAAGAAAAATAAACTAAGTATCGAATGTTAAGGCGTAGTCCATGAACATAAATATTGGTGAAAAGAAAGTGTTCGGTGGTGCCGCACCTCGCTACAAGTGGTTGAAAGACTACCGCTAGTGTAGGGGTGTGACAGCCGGTGTAAGGACTTGTAGTCCTTGGCACGCCCACCGGCATGAAGTGCAATGGCTGTTGGTGAACGAGCAGCTTAGAACGACAAAATGCGAGCTCATAATGGAAGCGCATGGATAGCAAGTAATAATGCACATGAGAAGGAGGTGAGCGACTTGGTTTTATAGCGTGGGGAGCATGGGCTCAACCCACGGGCCGACCTACAACCAAAGCAAAGGCCAACATGTGAAATGAAGGGAATTGCGATGAGTAGGGGAGTGTAAACATGTGGAGGATGAGTCGGCTTGGGCAACTCGACTCACCCTTCCACTCGTATATATACAACGATGTTTTGGAGCGAAGATCAATCATTCGATCAACCAATACGAACGAGCTCTTTAGTGATGCGAAGGAAAAAGGTGTGAGGTGCAGATTGAGAAGGAAAGGCACAGATTGGTGATGCGCCCCTTCTTGGGTAAAGCACATAGCACAAGCTCGATTGTTGATTGAGGATGCGGTGAAGGCGTTGGGTGCTCGGTTGTGCGAAGGCGTGCACGGGTTCTTGGGTAGCTTGGGTGAGCACCCGCCTGTCATGTAAAGGCAAACGTGGAAATTATAAATGGTGGAACTCGGGTGAGACTACCATGCGAAGTTGAACAGTGGAACATTGGTGAATCCGGTTGTGCGAAAAGGGTGTCTTGGTGACTTGGTGGAGTCAACCGCCCATCGTGTACGAAAACAAGGTTCAGTTTGTGAAGTACAGAAGGCAACTCATGTGAGGGCGCGACCGCCCGCCCTGGGCAAGCAAATCTTGGTTGTCACATGGTGGTGTGATGAAGTTGTAAAATTGGCTAAGTATGAAACTTGGGGTTTCCAAGTATACTTGTAAGGCATTGTAACTTGTAAAGTTGTGTAATACATTATTCGGGCAGACTCATTGTTCAGGGAGTTACCCCTCCCTTTATACTATGAAATTGTGTTCTCCTGTATAATTGCTGATGAAAATGAATGTGTATGGGTGTTCATTGGTATAAAGGAACATTAATAATTACTTGGTTTTGAAACACAAACTAAGTAGGATAAGTGGTTAGGCATAGTCCACGAACATAAGTATTGGTGAAAAGAAAGTGTTCGGTGGTGCCGCACCTCACCAAGCGCGGTTCAAAGACTACCGCCAGCCTGGGGGCATGACAAGTGGTATCAAAGCTAGTCTAAAGACTTGGAGGAGTCTTGTAGGAAGCTGGTTGAAACTTCGAAATTGGTGACAGTGAAGCAGGTACTTGCAGGTGAAGGAAGCTGTTTCACATACAAGTGCAGCAAGGGCTGGTTCATAGTTGCAGGAATCTTGGTGAAGCTGTTGGATGGTGGAAACTAGATCGAAAAGAAGGAAACTGTTAGCAATGGCAGGTGAATCTCAGGTTGGGTCTAGTCATGGTGCGAAGGATGCTACTATGGCATTCATTGAAAGAGTGTTGGAAACTATGGAGGACTTAGAGGCTTACTGGACTAAGAAGATGGACTTGGTCGTGAAATATCAAGAGGCCAATTCGAAGACGAAGGAAGAGCTCGAGGAACTCTTGACTCAACATGAGTACACTGATCTTTTGTGTACAGATCTTGAAGTATGAGTCAAGGAGATTGAAGAGGCAAGAGATCGAGGCTTGGCAGAGATCGTCGACTTGCAGAAATCTCTTGACGAAGCCAGAGATGAGATCGCGGTGTCGAAGAAGGTCGTGAGGCATAACTCAGGTGGAGGAGTGCCTCATGTGAAAGTCAAAGAACCGAAATCTTATGATGGTACAAGGAGTGCGAAGACTCTTGGAAAACTTCTATGGGACATGGAGCAATACTTCGAACGCTTGGGTCTGTATGATGATGAGACGAAAGTGAAGGTAGCTGCTCAGTTCTTGACAAAAGATGCTAAAATGTGGTGCGAAGGAGGATGGATCAGATTGCCAATGGCAGCGCTGGTGACATTACTTCGTGGGATGAAATGAAGAAGGCTTTGCAGACCCATTTTAGTCCTCAAGATGAAACATGGGAAGCAAGGATGAAGATAAAGTTCACAAAGCAGACAGGGAACCTTCAAACATATCAGGGAGAGTTTGTAAGTGCGGTTCTGGAACTTCTTGACATGACGGAGAGGGAAAAGGTGTTCAACTTCATTATTGGATTGAAGCCTTGGGCATGCAATGAAGTGAAGAGGCAGAAGATTAAAACACTTGAGGAAGCTTTTGCTGCTGTGGACAGGTTGGTGGAGCATTATGATCAGACTTCTAATGATAGGAAGAAGAATTCCGATAAGCCGAAAAGAAGAAGAAGGATAATGCTTTGAAATCGGATGATAAATCGAAGACAAAGAAAGCCTTGAAGTGTTGGATATGTGCTGAACCACATATGGTGAAGAATTGTCCTTCTAGACCGAAAGTGGCAGCGATTGCACAATCTAATGTGAAGAATGAAGAAGCTTCTGTGGGGATGATGCAGATACTTGGTGCTGGTGCTGCTACAGAGGTGATCTCTCGGAGGGATCCTGAGAGGAACAAGTTGGAGTATGTTCGGATGAAGGTTGAGGGTGCTGATATACTCACTATGGCGGATAGTGGGGCTACTCACAACTTCACGGGTGAAGATACTGCGAGAAGGATTGGGCTGAAGTTTGTACCAGTGAAGGTACAAATGTAGACAATGAATTCTCCTCCTGATTGTGTTCTTGGTGTAGCTGAAAAGGTGGACACAACACTAGGTGAGTGGACAGGGAAGGTCGAATTTAGTGCAGATAGATGACTGTGAAGCTGTGCTAGGAATGGAATTCTTGAAACAATTTGATGCTATGATTGTTCCACATTCGAAGAGACTGTACATTTACGATGGAAGGGAAGATGTACCCATTGGTGTACCCACCATTGGAGTGACAAAGCCTTATTGTAAGATGGCAGTAATGCAAATGGAGGATGAGAAGCAAATGGAAGATATGAGTAAGTGGTTGTCTATGGTTGAGACTAAGCTTACTTAGTAGTCATTGGTCATTAGGACGCTTTCTGCTAGTATCTTGGATTTATCAAGAAGGCTAGAAGTGGTTGAGGATGATGATGATGATGATGATGAGGCTTATGTGAGGCCGAATCTCTGAGAGGAGGATCAGGTCACTTATCTACAGAGGATGGAGATAGAAAATCCTGACAGAGGGATTGAGATGATTAGTGAGGGTGAACCTTCAAGCTCTACTCCCTCCACATCTTCTTAGATGAAAAAGAAGATGGGGCTCATTGTTAGCTGCTCATGGCAGTGACTCCTTAAAACAGGTTGAGCAGGCATGGCAGATGGTGTAGGGATGGCTTAGCATCAAGCATCATGACATGTTGCAGAAGGGATGGATTTTCCATGGACCTGAGCATGGGTGAGATTCTTGGTGAGTCCAGGATGTGGCAGAATCCGAGATAGACTGGTAAAGGCATAAGGATGTTCACTCTCATGGCTTGAGTTTGATAGTTGGATTAGCTACCCAACTAGTTCAAAAATGAGATCTGGAAGTGCACGAAGAGATGTTGGCATCAAGCAGACAAGGAGGACAGTTCACAGGATGGGATGACACACGATGGAGATGGGATTTCTACATATATTGCAGGGATGTTTACGGTATGTGGAGGAATTGAAACCATGGACCAAGGATGAGATAGTTGTTGACGATCTTGGTGGATGGCTACCAGGATGGTATGTTATCAAGGACGACAATGATTTTAGGTGGAGGAGAATGTAAGGACCTGTAGTCCTTGGCACGCCCACCGGCATGAAGTGCGATGGCTGTTGGTGAATGAGCATCTTAGAATGACAAAGTGCGAGCTCATAACGGAAGTGTGTGGACAACAAGTAATAATACGCATGAGAAGGAAGTGAGCGACTTGGTTTTATAGCGTGGGGAGCATGGGCTCAACCCATGGGCCGACCTACAACCAAAGCAAAGGCCGACATGCGAAATGAAGGGCATTGCGATGAGTAGGGGCATGTAAACATGTGGAGGATGAGTCGGCTTGGGCAGCTCGACTTGCCCTTCCATTCGTATATATACAACGATGTTTTGGAGTGAATATCCATCATTCGATCAAGAAATACGAATGAGCTCTTTGGTAATGCGAAGGAAAAAGGTGTGAGGTGCAGATTGAGAAGGAAAGGCGCAGATTAGTGATGCCCCTGTTCTTGGGAAAAGCACACGGCACGATCTCAATTGTTGATTGAGGACGCGGTGAAGGCACCGGGCGCCCAGTTGTGCGAAGGTGTGCACGGGTTCTTGGGCAGCTCGGGTGAGCGCCCGCCCGTCGTGTAAAGGCAAACGCGGAAATTGTAATGGTGGAACTCGGGTGAGACTACCATGTGAAGGTGAACGGTGGAACATTGGTGAAGCCGGTTGTGTGAAAAGGGTGTCTTGGTGACTTGGTGAAGTCCCCCGCCTGTCGTGCACGAAAACAAGGTTCGATTGTGAAGTGCGAAAGGCAACTCGTGTGAGGGTGCGCCCGCCCGCCTTGGGCAAGGAAATCTTGGTTGTCACACAGTGGTGTGATGAAGTTGTAAAATTGGCTAAGTATGAAACTTGGGGTTTCCAAGTATACTTGTAAAGCATTGTAACTTGTAAAGTTGTATAATACATTATTCAGGCAGACTCATTGTTCAGGGAGTTGCCCCTCCCTTTATACTGTGCAATTGTGTTCTCTTGTATAATTTTTAATGATAATGAATGTGTATGGGTGTTCATTGGTATAAAGGAACATTAATAATTACTTGGTTGCGAAACACAAACTAAGTAGGATAAGTGGTTAGCCGTAGTCCAAGAACATAAGTATTGGTGAAAAGAAAGTGTTCGGTGGTGCCACACCTCACCAAGCGCGGTTGAAAGACTATCGCCGACCTGGGGTGTGACAGCTGGGGAGGTGTGGATGACGGGGTGATTCCCAGAATCACCCTGCCACCCTTGCGGGCTGTTGGGTCGTCGGGGTGGGGTGGAGGGTGGGCTGATTCTAGAAATCACCCTACCACTACTGCGAGCCGTTGGGCCACCCGGGTTGGGCAGAGGGCAGGGTGATTCCCGGAATCACCTCGCCACACCCGCGAGCTGTTGGGCTACCAGGGTGAGGTTGATGACGGGGTGATTCGTGGAATCACCCCGCCACCCCCGCGAGCCATTGGGCCGCTAGTGTAAGGACCTGCAGTCCTTGGCACACCCACCGACATGAAGTGCGATGGCTGTTGGTGAACGAGTAGCTTAGAATGACAAAGTGCGAGCTCATAACGACAGTGCGTGGACAACAAGTAATAATGCGCATGAGAAGGAGGTGAGCAACTTGGTTTTATAGCATGGGGAGCATGGGCTTAACCCACGGGCCGACCTACAACCAAAGCAAAGGCCGACATGTGAAATGAAGGGAATTGCAATGAGTAGGGGCATGTAAACATGTGGAGGACGAGTCGGCTTGGGCAGCTCGACTCGCCCTTCCACTCGTATATATACAATGATGTTTTGGAGCGAAGATCCATCATTCGATTAAGCAATACGAACGAGCTCTTTGGTGATGTGAAGGAAAAAGGTGCAAGGGGCACATTGAGAAGGAAAGATGCAATTTGGTGATGTGCCCGTTCTTGGGCAAGGTACATGACATGAGTACAATTGTTGATTGAGGACGCGGTGAA
Source organism: Pinus taeda (assembly GCA_000404065.3). Taxonomy (NCBI): domain Eukaryota; kingdom Viridiplantae; phylum Streptophyta; class Pinopsida; order Pinales; family Pinaceae; genus Pinus; species Pinus taeda. The sequence goes on along the minus strand of APFE030574234.1, from coordinate 12,833 downwards.
GGCACCGGGAAATCGATTGTGCAAAGGTGTGCACGGGTTCTTGGACAGCTCGGGTGAGCGCCCACCCGTCGTGTGAAGGTAAACACAAAAGTTGTAAACGGTGGAACTCGGGTGAGACGACCATGCAAAGGTGAACGGTGGAACATTGGTGAAGCCAGTTGTGCGAAGAGGGTGTCTTGGTGACTTGGTGGAGTCACCCGCCCGTCGTGCACGAAAACATGGTTCGGTTGTGAAGTACGAAAGGCAGGTTGTGTGAGGGCGCACCCACCCGCCTTGGGCAAGGAAATCTTGGTTGTCACACGGTGGTGTGATGAAGTTGTAAAATTGGCTAAGTATGAAACTTGGGGTTTCCAAGTATACTTGTAAAGCATTGTAACTTTGTAAATTTGTATAATATATTATTCAGGCAGACTCATTGTTAAGGGAGTTTCCCCTCCCTTTATACTGTGCAATTGTGTTCTTCATGTATAATTGTTGATGATAATGAATGTGTATGGGTGTTCATTGGTATAAAGGAACATTAATAATTACTTGGTTGAGAAACACAAACTAAGTAGGATAAGTGGTTAGGTGTACTCCACGAACATAAGTATTGGTGAAAAGAAAGTGTTCGGTGGTGCAGCACCTCGCCAAGTGCGGTTGAAAGAATACCGAGGTTCTGACGTCGTGACAGTTGGTATCAGAGCTCGGTTGGAGTTGGTGTTAGAGCAAGGTTGCTCGTGATGAAGTACAGGTGTGGATACACTTGGAAGCTTGGAAATTGGTGACAGTGAAGCAGGTACTTGCAGGTGAAGGAAGTTGTTTCACCTACAAGTGGAAAAAGGGCTGGTTTAGGATGCAGGCATCTTGGTGAAGCTGTTGGATGGTGGAAACTAGATCGCAAAGAAGGAAACTATTAGCATTGGAAGGTGAATCTTAGGTTGGGTCTAGTCATGGTGTGAAGGATTCTACTATGGCATTCATTGAAAAAGTGTTGGAAAGGATGGAGGACTTAGAGGCTTACTGGACTAAGAAGATGGACTTGGTCGTGAAAGGTCAAGAGGCCAATTCGAAGATGAAGGAAGAGCTCAAGGAACTTTGGACTCAACAAGAGTACACTGATATTTTTTGTACACAACTTGAAGTAAGGATCAAGGAGATTGAAGAGGCAAGAGACCGAGGCTTGGCAGAGATCGTGGACTTGTAGAAATCTCTTGATGAAGCCAGAGATGAGATCGCGGTGTGGAAGAAGGCCGTGAGGTATAACTTAGGTGGAGGAGTGCCTCATGTGAAAGTCAAGGAACCAGAATCTTATGATGGTCCATGGAGTGCGAAGACTCTTGGCAACTTTCTATGGGACATGGAGCAATACTTGGAATGATTGGGTCTATCTGATGATGAGACGAAAGTGAAGGTAGCTACTCAGTTCTTGAAAAAAGGATGCTAAGATGTGGTGGCGAAGGAGGATGGATCAGATTTCTAATGACAGTGCTGGTGACATTACTTCGTGGGATGAAATGAAGAAGGCTTTGCAAACCCATTTTAGTCCTCAAGAAGAAACGTGGGAAGCAAGGATGAAGATAAAGTTCATAAAGCAGACAGGGAACATTCAGACATATCAGCGGGAGTTGGCAAGTGCAGTTCTGGAACTTCCTGACATAGAGGAGAGGGACAAGGTGTTAAACTTCATTATTGGAATGAAGCCTCAGGCACGCAATGAAGTGAATAGGCAGAAGATTAAAAAACTTGAGGAAGCTTTTGCTACTGTGGACAGGTTGGTGGAGCATTATGATGAGACTTCTTATGATAGGAAGAAAAATTCCGATGGGCTGAAAGAGAAGAAGAAGGATGATGCTTCGAAATTGAATGATAAATCAAAGACGAAGAAAGCCTCGAAGTGTTGGATATGTGTTGAACCACATACGGTGAAGAATTGTCCTTCTAGACCAAAAGTTGTTGCGATTGCACAATCTAATGTGAAGAATGAAGAAGCTTCTGTGGGGATGATGCAGATACTTGGTGCTGCTGCTACTACAGAGGTGATCTCTCGGAGGGATCCTGAGAGGAATAAGCTGGAGTATGTTCGGATGAAGATTGAGCGTGCTGATATACTTACTATGGTGGATAGTGGGGCTACTCACAACTTCATGGGTGAAGATACTGCGAGAAGGAATGGGCTAAAATTTGTACCGGTGAAGGAACAAATGAAGATAGTCAATGCTCCTCCTGATTGTGTTCTTGGTGTACCTGAAAAGGTGGACACAACACTAGGTGAGTGGACAGGGAAGGTTGACTTCACTATAGTGCGAATAGATGAATATGAAGTTGTGCTGGGAATGGAATTCTTGAAACAATTCGATGTTATGATCGTTCCACATTTGAAGAGACTGCACATTTACAATGGAAGGGAGGATGTACCCATTGGTGTATGTTGAGCTAATTTATGTGACTAAATTAACGCAAGTATTATTATCAATCTGGGTTTGTGAAACTTAGAGGCAAATCCACTATTTGTGAAGATCAAGTATAACTACACTTTGAAAGATAAATGACAAAAGAAACTAAGGAAACATATATCTAAAACTCTTAATTCAATCAGCTTAAAAGAGGAAACATTGAAAGAGTTCTTGACTCAAGAGATCTGCTCTCACCTCAGTTATGACTTTAATGAATTAGAGATTATAATCAAAGACTCAAGATGCATAAATCATACATGAAAAAGAGCTCTTAACTTAAGATACATTCAAAGTTTTCCATAATAACTCATTCATCTCAAGATATAAATCTAAAGGGAAACAAATTGTTTGCATGTAAATAAAAGACTAAATCTAATTCACCATTTCATAGAGAGAATGCCCAACTTGAGCACTTGCTTGCCAATTCAATTAGATGATGAATAAACCATTAACAAATGAAATCAATAACCATGATGCAATCTGAAATAAGACTTTGAAAAACTAAAGCTATCATCAACCAGATTTGCAATGAAATAAAACTAGTCTAATTTGGAAGTGTACTTAGCTTGGTGTGGGGGCCCTCCACCCTTGCCTTGCACACTTATGAAGATAATATCAGAAGCTTTAGATCAATCAAACATCCATATATTGATCAGCAAAATGAAAGTAACATAAGTCTCCAACTTAAGTCTTCACACCAAAAATATTACAGCATAAAAGTATCAAATGTCAAGTGTGTTGAGCCATCAAAATGTGGCTCTTAAATAATGAGTTTATGAAACCAACTGATCTGAAATCACTCTAACAAACATAGCTATCCTAATCCACCTATCCAAGTCGAATCCAACTCCCTCATCCCAAGAAATATGACTAAAATCAGGGAATCCTAAAACAACTCTATTTAAATGGGATTTCTGGATGACTAGTCATGATTGACTAGCTCCAAAAAGGCATAAGAAAACTCGTTCTGCTGAAACCAAGCATAGGTGGCTTGGTCCTAGTTCCCAAGCCTTCTATTCATGCATCCCATTCATGCTGAAGTGGCCTGCATCCATATCAACCATGAAGTGATTACAGGAATTTCTTAAAACTGCCAAAATTGCACTTAAACTCAAACTTTAATAAAAACTTTAGAAATTGATAAATCAAAGTTAAATACCTGATTAAACACCAAATATTCATTAAAATGAGATGGATGAGGTGAAAATGAGGGATAAATGGATA